>APFE030645116.1:170192-266658 GCA_000404065.3 Pinus taeda
GAATATCTTCACACAGAGAACTAACAGTAGCTACAATTCACAAAACAGCTTCGGCTTTGGAGTGCAGGCTCGCTTGCAATGATCCCTTTAAATGAAAACTCGGGCTTCTTTGCGTTTTTTCAAAAACTCGTCATACAACAGGCATGTTAACGCACCATGAATAAACATTATGACACAACCATACCTCATAAGATCTCTTAAAATAATTGTCATGTGCGTGATCCTAAACCTGATGGCAGAATGATAACCTATCATGACCTGGAGAGGACATCAACTGACAAAATGTGGACGGACCTAATGACTCATCTCCCCAGATTTGACATTTCAAGAAAACGCGCTACAAAAACCTCGAATCCCCGATTTCGTAGCGCAGACAATTATGAATTGACAAAACGCGCTACGAAATGGCTGGTAAATGATACACTGCGAAAAGGTGGAAACATCATTGCGCAGCTAAATTGGCCAATCAGATTGCGCTGCGAAACTACGCAAAATACAAATGACACAAACAAGACAAGACATGCCTTAAACAATAATGATGGAGGCTATCTAACGGTTTTTCACAAGGACTCACATCAATACCTTTTGAAATTCTAATTTCAAAGTGACACACATAGAAACCTATTGACTTAAACAATTTTTTTTTTATATGAAACTTTGGACATACGTGGACTGTGGTTCTAGGTGATAACAGAGGTGTTTGTAGAAATTTCACCAGTAGATCAAACTAATATATGCAATTTCCTAAAGCATAATACTTGATCTACTTCTACAAAATATTAAGCAGAAGCAAAATCGATTTCATGCGCAACATCAAGCATAAACATATAATTGATCAAGAGAAATAATCACACATAACATAAGATGTATCAATGTGGAAAGCACCAACATAAAACCCCCAATAATTTATGATCAATCAAGTGGAAATCCTCTTCTGGTTACAAAAAATATTAGCTCAAGAGCTATCATGTACTCTATGCAATCAAAAGATGAAGATCATAGACTCACTAGGCCTCAATATATTGGCCACCAGTCCTCCAATCTCCTCTTTCCTTGTGAAATTTTGATTTGGGTCCAATTACAAA
Organism: Pinus taeda; assembly: GCA_000404065.3. Taxonomy (NCBI): domain Eukaryota; kingdom Viridiplantae; phylum Streptophyta; class Pinopsida; order Pinales; family Pinaceae; genus Pinus; species Pinus taeda. The sequence goes on from APFE030645116.1 coordinate 171,278, forward strand.
ACCTATGTGAATTTTCCCTAGATCATACCTGTTTTCAACCTCAGGTCCAACTACGCAATCCTTCAGGACACTAATTCCTCCTGCATGCAAGGAATGTTCCATGGGAAGATCCAAGCATCTGATAGTACACTATCCCTCATCTCATCTCAATTGGGTCTCTGTCTGAACTGCCATGCATTAGTTATCCATGAGAAAATACTCGGTTTCCTAAAATAATAGTTGTCACATGCATGCAAGCATTAACAAATTATATTTTATTTATTTTTCACTTACTGGTTCATGGATACCCGGGTCAGTGGGTAGCCGCTACGTCCAGGGTTTTTTAACACTGAGTGGATGCCACCCGAAGGGCATCAACACCCCCTGGCCTATTTACTGACCTAACCCCAAGAGCTTTTGGGATTTGACCCTGTGACCTCCCATTGGCAAGGCACTTGATTTGAACGATTGAGCTAACTCTTAGGGCTAACAAATTATATTTTATTATTTTAACAACTTGTTAAAATAATCTAACTGGACTTGACTAGTTAGCACTAAGTCAAATGATTCTCTCATTATAGAACTCATATTTAGTTCCTCAATCATTGGAGAGAATAAAGGATAATTCCTTAATCAGTGGGACAACTAATTGCATGTTCTCACAAAGACTTCAAGTTTAATTTTTACAGCTAATTAATTCATGGAGATTAATCAGTTAATATTTTAAACTGTTGTTAAGACCAAATTCAATTTTACTTCCTATAGATAGACTAGAGACTGCTATAAATAGGAAGGGACCCATAAATGTTATTTTTAAAACTTTCTGTTTTTAGCAGTTTCACCTCTCACCCAAGGTGGCCAATGACCTCACTGGCCAAACTACTATTTTTAGACATGCTATTTTTAAGAGTTCTATTTTTTAGCACATTCTAAATTTAGCATTTCTTGTTGCACACTTTTCAACAATATTAGCTTGTATATTATATGCAATCTGAGGATTTATGTTATTGTGATGGTGAGATGCATGAGTTTGTTGTAGAGATTTAGTTTCTTTGAACTACCTCTGTCAGACAGTGTGGGGAAGGATGAAAGTGATACCTTTCTACTTCTTACTCTCTTTATCATTTGAGCCATGAGAGATCAACTGGGTCAATGAAAGTGGGGCTCTACTACATTCTCACCAGGGATTGATTCTTGTTTCTTCATGTGGTTGTTTTCTCGAGAGTGAGTTGTTGTTTAGCAGAGGGTGTCATGGTACATAAGTTAGGCTAGTCATGGCCATTAAGTCAGTCTAGTTGGTCACATGTTTTAATAAAGTGTATGAAATCACTTCCCTCTTGAAGGTAGTTAATGATCAGAACTTAAAGTCTTAAGGGAGCATCTATGGGCTTCAGGCTAAAATGCCAATCCTTTCTCTCTCATTTTTTAAATAGGATGCTTGTGCCCTGGGAGACATTTTTAAAGCTGAGTATGCTAAAGTATAAGCAATAATACTGCACAATCTGTAATTCTCAATAAGAGGGTTTCTGTTGTTGACTTGGAAATTTTGAGCGCCAATTTGAAGAAACTTTTTTTATGTGAGGTTTTAACCTGGAATTTATATGCAATCTGGGGTTTTCTGATGTGTATTGGTCATTTACATAAATCTGCTGCAAGTTTTTATCTTCTTTTAGTTGCAACTACGAGAAAATGTGTAGAAGGTTGGGTTGATAGATGTCTTCTACTTACACATTCATCTTTGTTTAAACGGAGTGTTTCTCTCCACCCCAGGATGCATTTCGTTAATGTTGCTTACTTAAAAATATAAGCCACTTGTGCTAAAGTATAACTGGTATCATTTGCAATATTTTCACATATAGTCCAGCCCATATGCAAGCCACTTGCCTTAAGCCCTTGTTGGCCCTCCAAAAATTCCCACGATACTTTGGGTACACTATTAGTTTAGTCGAATTAGCTGAAGAGAATCTAATGTGATTTATCATTGGAGGAGCTAGAGGGGAAAGAGGCATGATGACCAATGCTTTCATCATTTTTTTAGAATATGAAAAATTTCCAACCTGGAAAATTCAGTTCATACTCTATTTTATTTTATGCTTGAGTCACCATTTCATAAATTTTCAACATGTGGAACCCTGCTTCTGAATTGTGCTTTATTCTATTAGATACTTGATTGCAGTCTAATTCAGTACTCGGTTTGGTACTTGATAGGTTGCCTGGAAATGGAAGTTAGAGTGAGTTCACTTTACTCTTTGTCAATGAAAAACTGATATGTATGAAATGCAACACTGTCTTTCTAATCCAACAAAAACAACATAACATGAAAAATATTCTAATAATTGTAAGTGTGGAGAAGCAAATACAAGAGATAATGAGATATACAGTAAATTATAACCCTTGTGTTGATAAGTCCAAAACAGAGAGCAATATTCACAGGCCTCTCGAAGGGAATAATATCCTTTGATCAAAGCTTCAATATAATAACATTCCTTGAAGAAAGAGCCAAAGAGAGTGAAGATCAAGATTCAAAGCTAGAAACAAGAAACCTGGAGGAAAATATTTACAAGACAAAATGGCTACAGGTGCCAAGGGTAAGAGCATGACCTATCTTCTCCTGTCCAAAAGAAATTGATGAATGATTTAGCGATTATTCCACCTTTCTCACAACAAAAAGAGTTATCTAACACTCCAAAGAATCCAGAACAAACTCCATAAAATAAATCACCCAAATTTAATGAGGGGTGCCACACCCAAAAGGATATTCCTTGTGATACACAAGGTTTGAAATCTGAATCACATGGAAAGTAAAAAGGTTTGCAACACAGTGTTTTTCACACAACACGTTAAAAGTAGTGCAAAATAGGGATTTCATGAAAGTGTTTTCACACCACATTAAAAGTGGTGAAACACAGGGATTTCATGAGAGATGGATAGGGACAGATATGAAGATGTTGATTGTGGGTGGGACTGAAAGGTACCTTTTAGCAGATCTAGACTACCACCTGTCAAAAGCAATTAAAAGAAACTATTCACTTCCAAGGAGATGGCTGAAATTTCCACTTGCTATATCTCATTGCTCACATTTACTTTGTTGAAAATGACACCACCACCTAGCCAATTTGTTGAAACTGAAACTACCACTTGGACACCAATGAGGGGTAATTAGTTTGTAAATAATTATAAATACTAGAAACTCCAAGGAGGAAAGGAAGCTTTTAGCTCTTGTATCATTCAGATACCATTGCTAGAACTTCTAATGAAGAGAAGCCATTTCGACCAAGTCATTTTTTTTTAGAACTCTGATTCTTATGTCACATTCACCATGGAATATTCGGTCACCTGTGCTAAGCACTAGACTATTCATATGTGTAGTTGCTACGTTTTTATTTCTATACTTCTGAAAACTTTTGCTTGAATATATGAGCATGGGATTGTAAATAGTTGTTTTAATGCTAAACCATTCTGCATTTACAATCATTTACTCATATTATTATCTTTATTCTCAACAAACTACTTCAATGGGTCATTGACAGGAGCATGTATGGTTCTGTGATTTATTTTTTATTATTGTTAGTTTCATCCAGATACATTTTCATCTTCGATTAATTGGATTCCATTCTTTAGTTTAGAAATCCAATAAAGGGTGAATTGGGATGCAATTGATAAACCCAAAAATTAGTAATGGCTTCCAGACCATAATCTAGATGGGTTACCTATTCCAAACTGGACCCTATGAAATTTGATGATTGATTGATTTTTTTTTTTGTTTACATTTTGTTTTTATGATCAAAAAGATTGTAGGGAAACATTTCCAGATTTATTTGGCTCCCAAGAGTTAACAAGTTATGAAGATCATTAGTGTTACAAATATTGATGGAAGTGATGCCTTTAACAGTCCCTTTCATTACATGAACGATCAAAAGTGTACTAATCTACATTAAAAAATTAAAGCACATAATCTTCACTTGTACAATGATTGCTGACACATTCACAAATTTTTCCTCTTTCTCTCTCTCTCTCTCTCTAAGAATGAGATGTTCCTTCTCATTGTTTGCTGACAACTTTGGTGAGTGAGTGTTACTACTTAATAACTTCTTTTCACTATTTATTATCCAATTTTTTAAATTTAGAATAGTCAGAACAAAATATGAAACGTTCCATACTATGGGAAATCCATAATGTATAAGAATATTCCAGACTAAGAAATAAGGATTAGAAAAATCGAATACTATTTTGTAGTTCCAGAAAATGTTACAAGATTAAATAAATTGTTTGGGTATTACATGCACATAAGATAGAAGATCTATAGTGAATCCATCAAAAACCTAAGAGCCCCGCCTGCATTATACTGAATCCACTGATTTGTCCGTCAAACACTGTAGCATATGTGAATCATCAAATACCTGTTTCTTAGTTTTCAGAATAGGCTACTAGTCCTTGAGAAAGGTCATGGAGATAATCCCATTAGAATCCATTCTAAGTTGTAACCAATGTCCGTTTTTCATTCTTGGGACTTATTTTTTTTGAACTTGAGACATCATTTGAATGGATCTCTTCCTACTCATTCTTGTCTTTTAGTGGAATGGTTCAAAGAGTTTTTCTTTGTATTTTTGGAAAAAAAAGAAATCCTCAGCTAGACAATGCATTTTCCCAGGATGGTAATGATCTCCAACATAGTTCCTAGAATCATTCAATTCTCTTTGAAGCCATTATTTTTCTCTAGTTTGGAAAAATATTAACATTTTAGTTTATGAAACCATTATGATATTGTTTCTTACTCTCTAGTTCGAGATGTCTGATTTCAATCTCCAACAATGGTATTGTTTCCACAATATTACTTTGCTTCCAGTGAAGTTATTCCAAGAGTTTGGCCACTTAAGATGCCTCTTAAGGTTGTTTAACGATTAATCTATAACCCTGAAATTGGAAAGGAAACAACAAATTCTTACTCTATATTTGTTAACCTCATTATAGAATTGCAAGATGCATATATTACTACTTTTTTGATTTTTGCATGAAATAGTAAGAAACTTCACTCCCATGATAGAATTTCCATCTACATCTATCACTGCTTTGTTGATTTTTGTATGATATGGTAAGAAACCTTACTTATCACAGGAGATTCTAGCCAAAAATTCAAAATCTGTGATTCAATACTTTTTCTCAGAACACAGTATGTCGTCATATTGTATAATGACCCGTGTGAGACATTTGAGGATTAAAAGCTAGCAAGAGCAATATCAGTACAAATTTCGTTATGATGACATACGTTCAGTCCTAAATTACTGTCTTCAATTAAGTGGTTAGTAACATCAATATGTAGTGTTGGAGAGGTAAATCCCCTCTATGGATAGAGGCAATCCCTACCAGCCCAGAACGGGTCTAGCAACAATCAAACAATGCTATCACGCAAGTTCCTAATTGCAAATAAAGAGTAGGTGATGAAGACCTACTTGAGATCCAACGCTTTAGTTTGTAGAAGAGATGGCGCTCGCGTTCCTTTGCTTTGGCCGGTCACGATCCTCTACTATCCACTTGAATGGACACCTGCACACAAAGAGAACAAACACAAACCCAAGCGTGAAATCTAATATATGCAATTATACATCAATCATGAAGGATATAATTCAACATCAACCATTACAAGTACAACGAGAATGGAACCATAATGATAGTCATCTATTTATCAATATTCAACAAAGGAGAATACAACCAGCGTCCTGACGTCAAGTCCTCCTTTGGCTGGGTGCTCAGCTACACAAGTCTTGCAAAAGCTTGAAGGGGTGAGGGACAAGCTCTCTCTCTCTTTGGTGACAAAGTCTCCTTACTTAGGGAAATCCTTATGGATACAAAGAAGGCTCCTTGCAACTCCAACCTTTTGATGTCTTCCTTTCAGCACAAGTATTGCCACAAGAGTCAAAGCTATTAGAACCAGAACTAGCTTGTCCAAGCCATGGAAACAAGCTTTTATAGTAGAGAAGGAAGAGATAAGGTCAATCCCCCACAATCATGGATTTGGCTTCATCACTTGGAAACTTCCATGGAATGGTGGCAAACAACTTTCCATCCAAGGAGATTCGAAGCCAAACCATCCTCACTCAACTTGGAATCAGTTTGGTGAATGAGGTGGATAGAAACTTAGGAGGTTTGAGTGGTTGAAATCTTTGCCCAAACTAGTTGGCGCGATTGCGACTCTGAGACAGAGCGCCAATGGCGCGCCCTTTCTTTAGGATTTTCCCCATTGGCGCGGGCATAACACAGGGCACCAGCGCTAATGCAAAAAGGGCTATTTTTAAGGGCAATGAGCAGGAGATGTCTTAAGGGCATATGAAGCTCATGTTTAGAGGAGAATAAGGCAAGTGGTTTCAAGTCTTGTCACTTCCCACAAGTCCCGGAATGGGTCCTCCAAGATGCAGGAGAGGGGTGACAGGGACGGTGAGAAACGGTGACAAATTACTGTGTAACACCTATCTAAAATGTTTTTTAATATCATGTAACATCTTGTTTCAAAGGTAATGCAAAATTTTACTTCAATAAAAAAATTATATATTACTATTTGATAACGCAACCTTGTCATATTAAAATTGTTTGATTAAATTTTAATGATAATAAATCAAGAAAATTTAAAATGTTAAACTTTTTTTTCCTTCCTAGATTTAGGTTTCAGGATTGTGCATTGGTTTTGTTTTCTCTTACCTTTCCTCTTTAAGATGTCTATCCATCCTGAGGGATTTTCATAAAGAGATGGAGATGAGACAACAACTTCCTTTCCTTGAGATGCTTCCATAATCGGGTGCTCTAGTATAGTTTTTGGCTCCTTGTCGTTGTCTAAATGATTTGATTCATGGGTGTGTTTGTGCCCACTCTTGAAGATACCAAAATCATGGTTGAAACTTGTGTCATATTGGTTAAAGGGCGAGCTTCCTCCCATGAGGTTTGAGACGACATATCCTGAGTCTGAAGGAACAGTGTAAGCATCAAGTGACTTCTAATTCTGCGAGTTATTCGGCTCATGAGCCACAATGTAACAACCCCTGGTTGATTTTATATGTAAAAAAAATAAGATCAAGGTCATGGGACATGTATTCCAAGCTAAATGCTGGGAAAAACATAGTGATGGGTATCACTGGTGCTTAATTAATGGTTATGGAAATTTGCAAAGGAATTAGTAAAGGCAAAGTAGCATTAATTGGCATTTTATTTATGAAATAAATGAAACTGGGAGAAAAGGAAGATGAAGAGACACAAATTTGCATGAGAGGGAAATTGAAGGAAAATGAAGATAATAGAGGCCTCGATGATAAAAAGGCTTATGAGGATCAACTCAAAACTTTTGACTAGTTAAGTTTTTTGTTAGTTCATCCTTTGGATATCTCATTCATTCTCTCATTATCTGTACTTTTGCACACTTAGGGTATTGTTCGAGAATTCTTTGAACACTCTGGCATATATTGGATTTAGAGAAAGAAGGCAAGGGAAAGTAGGAAAGCGCAAGGGAACATGTGGATCAAAGGCTACGGCTGGATTGCTTTGCAGGTAACAGGTTGCATGTGTGATTTCCTTGTTCATTTATGGATGCATGGTATATGCATGTGATTTTTTGGTTATGTGTTGTCATTGGCATGGAGATTTGCCTGGATTGACAGTGGTTTTAGCCTTACCTTGCCATTTCCTGGATAGCCATGGTGTTGTGGGTTTTTCCACTTTATTGTTTTCTTATTGGTGCTCATAATTCCTTATGGTTGTGGGTTGAAACAAACTCTTTGGAATCCCTGTAACAACTTGAGTTGAGTTACTAGTCATGGAGCCTAGTTTGGGACAAACACTCCAGAGCCCTTGGTGGGTTGAGTTACTAGTCCCTGGAGTTGGGTTGGACATACGCTTTGGAGCCTTGGAAGGTTGTGGGTTGACTTATTAGTTCCTAGAGACCTAGATAGCTTGTGTAGAGACCAATTTAGTTGGTGTTAATGATGTTTGACCGTGAAGGTGGAATCATTGTGGATGAGGGTTGAGGTGGTTTGGCCTCTAGAAGCCCTACTTTGATTTTTTTTTTGGTTATTCCATGAGATCCCACATTCATCTTGGAATATTGCGCGGGGGTGATTAGCTGAAAGAGAGATTTGGTTCAGACCAATCTATGGTCAGGTGGTATGTGGAAATCCCTGACTTGGTTTAGTATTTTCACATGTTAATAAGACATTTCCTTATTGTGATTCATGTATATTTGTAGTGATTATGTTGGTGATATTATGGTTGAGTTGTCATGGTTCATATGCTAGTTATTTGTTGGTTACTTGATGTATGTTATTTATGGCTCTTGCCATGAATGGTTTAGGTATTGATTGGTCAATGAATGTATGGACTAATAAGTGTCGTTGCAACTATGTGGAGAGGGCATAGGGCCTTCTTGGTGATTCTTAGATGAATCTCAAACTATTATGATCAGATATGCATTCATGACTTGTAACTTACATGTTTTTCATGTGTTTGATAGAATTTCTAGTATGTTTTGGCCTGTATAGGTAAAGATTATGACTAAACTTTGTATGTTTAGCCTTGTCATTATGTCTATTATGATTTTGGAAAGTCTCAGGCAGTTTTAGGAAGGGGTGCGGAGGCTTGGAGCCTGGCCTCGAATTGTGGCTTAGATTTCGGAACCACACCTTCTAAACTGGGGAAATTGGGTCACAACCTCATGGAGGCAGTGTTGTGCATGTGGTTAGAGCCCTTCAACCGCACCTGGAACTTGTCATGCATGTGGTTGGGGATCTAGGTCAGTGAAAAAGAGGTTAGCTCAGGTTTTGGTCACCTGGGGAGGTCCTTTGGCCCTTGAGTATCCTATAGCCCTAAAGGATGTTGCGAGTTGTCAGTTTGTAGTCATTTATAGGCCCCACTTCCTTAACTGGAGCTTGGAGGTTGGGTCAAGTCATAGTAATTCTTTGTCTCATGTTTACCTTGGTAGGCTGGTGAAATTGGGTAAATGTAGGAGGAGGTGGTTACACATGATGGGCTTGGAACCATTGGGCCCTTTTAGATCTTGCCATCCATGATTCTTCTTCTTGACAACTAGGTGTAAAGAGGAACCTTGCAAATACGGGCAAGCATTCTAGAGGTGGTCGGACTGTTAACAAGTCCTGTAGGGAAAAATCATATTTTCATAATATATCGATTGTGAATAAACCATGCGTCTTCATTTGAGGAGGATTCTTTTTTATAATCCTTTACTAAGGTCCACTTCGACACATATGCAAACAAATGTGATAATTCCTTTTGCAATCTTATCAGAGTTGATTTTGATGAAGTGACCTAGTAAGTTTCCCATGTCTTCTAAGGTAATTGGATGTGTCATATGGATGGGTGAATTGGGGAGCCTCACCCATACTAGAGTTGCAAAAGTTGACATAGAGAGAGGATTAAAATTGGGAAACCAAGGTCCCTAATCAAAACCTTCTACTAGTCCTCTAACTTATGAAAAAACACAACAAACAATCCTTTTGAGCATAAATCTATCCCATCATCCTGAGACCAATTATGGTATATCCACTCCCAAAGAGTTATTGATGTGGGCCAAAAACCATTGAAACAGTAGATAATCACTTAACATTCATAATATGCGACTATGAATCTGCATGCAATATTATCCACTTCCAGAGAAGGGGTTTCAATTGTTTGTTCCACCATGAATGTAGGTCCAGATAGATCTTTATGTTTTAGCAAAGAAGGCCCTGTTTTAGAACATCCTTAGAGGCTCTATGAGGGGATAAGGAGGATGAACCCACCCCTTTGGCTCCACCTCTAATTCTTGCTACGACATGAATCAGGGCATCCTTGGTTATGTCGTATTCTCTAAGGGGTTTTTGATCATGAAGTTGTTGACCTCCATGAATGAGCCAAAAAAATCCATGAGGAATTTGCACCTTCTCCTAAATACTCATTATAAGAGAGAAGACAAGATTTGAATTTGTAACCCACAAAAAAATGACCCCCTTTGGATTGGTTTTACTAGGATCAAGAAATTATCCAAATCTGCAATGTTAACTCATCCTCGGTGTAGGACAAGCCCGATAGAAGTGGGGGCCTTGAGATTTAAGTGTACAAAGAATGTGGCGAGATGACTCACACACCTTTTCGAGGATCAAGCCCTCTTTGTTGTCTGAGAGTAAGGAGTAACTCATTCAATTCTCTACCCATCACACTAATTGATTCGAGGCTCACCTGAATCAAGTCTTTGTTGACATCTTGGTTGCTGGCCTTCTCCTAGCTGCTCTAAAGAGCACCAAATTTCATTAACAAAATTAACTAGCAGCTAAATAAGTTAGTCTTGATGAGTTGCCAATAGTTTTTTCCTCAGATCCTAGGGACAAGGTGTTAGATTGGGGGTAGCATGGTGTAGATATAGGGCCTTAATACAAACTTACTTGGCATTGCAACAACCCTTAGTTGATTTTCTATATAAATAAAATAAGACCAAGGTCATGGGACACGTATTCCAAGTTGAATGTTGGGAAAAACATAGTGATGGGGTATCACTTGTGATTAATTTATGGTTATGGAAATTAGTAAAGCCAAAGTGGCAATAATTGGCATATTCTCTATGAAATAAAGGAAAATAGGTAAAAAGCAAGGTGAAGGGGCACATATTTGCACGAGGAGGAAATTGAAGAAAAATGAAGAAAATAGAGGTCTCAATGATAATAATAATAATAAGCTTATGAGGATCAGTTCACATCTTTTGTCAGTGGACCTTTTGTCAGTTTAGTTTTGGAGCTCTCTTCTATTATCTCACTCTCTCGTACTCTTTGAACACTTAGAGTATTCTTGGAGCATTCTTGGAGCACTTTGCCATACATTGGATTTGGAGAAAGAAGGCAACGGAAAGCAGGAAAGCGCAAGGGAACAAGTGGATCAACAGTTACAACTTTCTTGCTTTGCAGGCAACAGGTTGCATGTGGGATTTCCTTGTTGATTTATGGATGCATGGTATATGCATGTGCTTTTTTGGTTATGTGTTGTCATTGGCATGGAGGATTGCATGAATTAGCAATGGTTTAGTCTTTCCTTGCCATTTTTTGGATAGCCATGGTGTTGTGGGTTTTTCACTTGATTATTTTTTTATTGATGCTTGTAATTCCTTATGGTTGTGGGTTGTAACAAATGCTCTGGAAGCCCTGGAACAACTTGGGTTGAGTTACTAGTCTTGGAGCCTAGGTCGGGACAAATGCTCTAGAGCCCTTAGTGGATTGAGTTACTAGTCCTTAGAGACTAAGTTGGGACAAACGCTTTGGAGCCCTTGGTGGGTTGAGTTACTAGTCCCTGGAGCCAAGTTGGACAAATGCTCTGGAGTCCTGGAACATTGTGGGTTGAGATACTAGTCCCTGGAGCCAAGTTGGACAAATGCTCTGGAGTCCTGGAACATTGTGGGTTGAGTTACTGGTTCTTGGAGCCTTGGAATTCTTGGGTAGAGACCGGTCTGGTTGGTGTTAGTGATGGCCGACTATAAGGTGGAATCACTAGTTGAGGGTTGAGGTGGTTTGGCCTCTGGAAGCACTGGTTTCATTTTGTTTGGTTTATTCCATGAGACCCCATATTCATGCTTGGAATATGGTGTGGGGGTGATTAGCTGAAAGAGAGAATTGGTTTGGCCCCATATATGGGCGGGTGGTACGTGGAAGTCCTTGACTTGGTTGGTATTTTCATATGTTAATAAGAGTCATTATTCTATTGCAATTCATGTATATTTGTAGTGATTATGTTGGTGATAGTATGGTTGGGTTGAAGGAAGTCATTACAATTACGAAGGGTGCATATGTTAGTGAGTCAGTTAGGCATGTGACTTTCAATACCCTATGTAGCACCTCTTATTGGTCCTATATGTTTTACATATATCCAAAACAATAACACCTGTGTAAAAAATGAAGGAGGTTTTTGTTCCTTGGACTATGTGTTTGGTCAATTTAGTGTGTCCTAAATTGCTACATTAATTATCAATCCGGGATTCATAAGCTAATGAAGTGTGGCGCACTATATGTGCAAGACAATCTCTTTCTTACTTTTTGTCGTCTTTTATTTTTATTTTGTTTTGGGGGTTTTTATCTTCGTTTATCTCCTAATGTGAATGGAAATTCTATCCCTGAGTTTTAAGAATACTCTAGAAGGCAAGTATGGATATAGATTTTAAGGCAATTATGTCCTCTATAACGATTTCCATATCTTAACACTCCAGAGGGTCTTAGAACATACTATTGATGAAATTAATACTTGAACAAAAATGAAAATGTGTTGCTACTCAAGTCAAACAAATAATGAACTATTGATCATGAAACCATTATCTTTGCTGCTGTCTAAATACAGGAAAATGAATTAAGCTACTGCACTCAAGCAAATCAAAAATTGGAATCTAATAAAAGTAAAATCAATTCACATCATTCATAGTTCGATAGCTCGCCAGGTAGTCTAAGCTATGGCTTTCGGAGATAACGTCAATGATATGAGCAAGTTGATGTCTAATTGCAGAAAAGTAAAACTAAAATCAAATCACATCATTCATAGTCCGATACCTCGCCAAGTAGTCTAAGTTATGGCTTTCGGAGATAACGTCAATGATATGAGCAAGTTGATATCTAATTGCAGAAAAGTAAAACTAAAATCAAATCACATCATTCATAGTCCGATACCTCGCCAGGTAGTCTAAGTTATGGATTTCGGAGATAACGTCAATGATATGAGCAATCTGATATCTAAACTAACTAACAAAGCAAGTAAATAAAATTGAAATCAAAGCATCACTGGAATAAAAAATAAAAAATAAAAAAACTAAGGAAAGTAAAGTCAGCAGAGAGGCTAATTCCATGTCACTAGTTATTGCAAAAACTGTATGAAAATGCCCGGGCCTACTCTATCCTGAAACACACACACACTGATCAGTCTTATCAACAATATATAGAGCTGAAAAATCATGCACATAAATGAAATGTTAATACCATAACAAATGAAATATACATAGGTGGATAACTATGGAATATTTGCAATGGAAATAAGGAAACAATGCATAAAACTTTACAACAATAAGAAAAATGAAACCTCAGCGTGCAGGGGCCCTCTGCACAGCCTTGGTCAACAAGCTACCAGTCCAAAATTATGCTCATGCAGTCATATAAAAAAAAGAAGTCTTCTTTATATTTCAAAACAGAGGACTAATCCTCTCGTTACCACAGTGGGACTAGTGTCACGGCACAGTAAACTTAACAACAAAATTACATTCAAAAGACTAACTCTATGCATATAGAAACGCGTTATTTATAACAAAAATTCATAACTATTTTCCTATGGAAGATCTTTAATTGAAGACAAGTAAAAGGACAACGTCCATAAAATTAGCATACTGGTTGCCGAGATTATTCAATCTATCAAGAGTGGTTGTTGGATTCACATCGTGGGGTGGCCTACAGATCTCAACATGACCCTAGGGATCTAGAAAAGGCCACGAATCCTTCACGTGTTTGAAAACAGAGTCCAGCTGCCGCAGGACTCCTTCGTTAGACCATCCTTTGACCAACGTTGACCATGGCTTTCCTTAAGGAATCTGGTTAGACCAATAGGACCTGATCCATGTCCAGGCCATTTCTAACTTGCCCGCGTGCCTGGTTTTGCCGGATGACACCTGCAACCTGGAGTTTAAAAAAAACAGTTGCGGAAAGTTGAACCAGCTGCGGAAAGTGGCTGCATTCCGTAGCTCATAAGCAAAATCTAATTCAAACAGAAAACACAAAAACATAGTTAAAAACTCACTTGAATGCTCTTTTAAAATCAATATGCAACGATTTTTTATAACTTATGAAGTCCAGGTGAAGGGAAAAAGTCTAGGAAAGTGTGTAGGAGATTAGTAGTTTCAGGGCTCAACATACCCCTACTGTGAAGGTGTTGCATGTCCTCATGCAACCAAAACTTTGACCATCCTCCCTTCAGTTCACGTGTTCTGAGACCTCTGCTAGCATATCCAGCCCTCTTCTCTTCTTTCTTGGTACTGCTAACATCCTAGGCTTCCTCATTAAGCACTTGAATTTGAGGTTGATAATAGCTCTACTCAACCTCCTGCTCTTTTTCTTCAACTTCCTATTCTTCTTCTACCACAGCCCAAGATGCAACATGGTGTTGTTGTGAATGATCTTATCCAATATGCTTTGTTCCTTTAATGTTTCATTCTCTCTCTTGATGTGTCTATTTAAGACCTCTAGTTCAAAAATTTCCTGTTTCAGTGATTGGATTAGGGCTTCCTGTGTTGCATTAGGCCGGGTAGATGAAGTGCCAGGATCTGTGGTAGTCTTCTCCTATGACTCGATATAATCATACATTTCTTGCTGGTTTGGGTCTACCTCAGGTGTAGTATTTCTTGGGCTGACCCCAAAATCCGGTTGAGAAGGACTGATCTCAAAATCTGGCCGAGAAGGACTCATGTCAAAATATGGCTGAGAAATAGGAGTATGGTGTGGGCTATGGCCAAGAGAGATTGCTAAAGGTTGTTCCGGTGTTTCCCCTCCCAAGTCAGTGAAGTGGGGCCCTTTTGTTTGTATTGTCCTCAATTTCCCTTTAAGCCTGGAGCTCCTCCTTAAATTTTGTGAGTTAGTGTCTTCTTTTTCCACACTCTGTTTTCCTTTCCCTTTCTTCTTTACTACAGCTGATTGTTCCTGAAGATAAACTAGTCTTTCAGACAGTATTTGGTGGTCCTCTTCTAAGGAAGGTTCTCGGGTTTGATAGACAGCCTCAATGTTTCTTTTCCCCTTTAATTTTCTTTGCTTCCTATCCTCAGTTCTTTCCTTCTTACTTTCAGACAACTTCTCTTCTTGATTAATTTCTTTGGCTATGTTAGTAGGAGTGTCTTGAATTCTTACACTGGTTTTCTTCCTCCTACTCTTCCTTGCTGAGCTACTCTCTGGTGTTTCAAGGGGATCTTGAAAGAAGTTTCTAACCAAAAACTGTTCCCAGGTGTCCTTCTTATCCTTTAACTGTTTTTCAATTAAGATTTTCACAAACCAGTGATGGTACAGGTGGGGTTCTATGTCCTCCATATTCTTTTAGACAGTTACAGACATCTTTTTCAGGCTATTCAATAAAAATTAAGGCAAATTGAGGGTTTGATTTTCTAGGAAATTCATCAGCAACCGGGTGTGGTACATATACATGGATCCAAATCGTCCTTCACAGGTAATGAACTTTTGGATTATCAATAATAGGCTGGCCCACTTTTCTTCTAAAGCATAGACAGGGATTCCTCGTTTGAAAATAGTTATATCCATACCTGTATTGCATAGGATAACCCTCCAGGCCCTCTCGTCAAAGCTTTTGTTCTTGAACCACCATTCTCCCTCCTGTGGGAGTTCTGTTGCGGCTGCTATAAATGCCTCTGTGACAGAAAATTTAAGGTCTCCAACTTCAACCTCCAGGCCATTAAAAGACCTCGCAAAAGTCTTCGTAATTTCCTTATTTTAGCCCCTGAACTTTTGAATGAACCGTAGCCACCATGTCTTCTTTAGTATGCTTTTCAATTGCGGATACCCCTCCATGAACTTGGGCCCTTCCAGTTCTGCTCTCAACAAAAGACCCATTCCTTTCTTCCTGCCTTAAAATACGTCTGCGTGAGTGATGGATGAACTGAGGTGAAACGATTGTGTTAGCGGGGAATGGACAAGGTTTATGGAGAAAAATCCAGTGATTGTAAATGGAGAAACAGAGAACAGGTAGCGGGAATGAGTTCATGGAGCGGAGCGGAGGCTTATGTGAACAGGGTAGAAATACAAATGTAACTTCAATAGAATAGTAGGGGAGTGAAGTGAGTCGGGCAGAGTTTTGAATTAGATGGTTGCGGAGTAGACATTAGCACGTTTACAAAATGGCTACGGAATTTGTGCGGCGGAGAAGAACCGTGATCAAATCGACCACGTCCCCATAATTACTCAGTTTAACAGGTGGAGTGTCAAAGTACAACCAAACACAAGTTAAATCTGAAGGCTGCTCATGAGGCCGTTTAAAAATTAATGCAAGGTTTGTGGAGGGATCATATAAAGGTCGTGGATGGTTATAAAAGCTATCAATACCAATCATTACATATAATGGAGCTGTGGTTTCATAACTAGATAAAAATGTGCTTTGAATGCTATTTGAAATAAATCTTACTCATACCATGGAATTTTTGCCACTTTTCGTCCATTAACCTTTGATCAGCTGCTCCCCGTTAATGCTTTTAGGTGCCTCATATCTTCAAAATAGGTCCTTGGTCATACCTGCATTTGGTTCTTTTTATTATTGGGCTAACATCTGACTGTCATTGTTGAATAACAGAGTGTTGGTTGCGAAATCAAAAACTGGCTGTGGAATCAGTTTCTAGCTGCGAAAACAGGATTCAGTTGCGGAAATTGATACAATGAACATATGACTGAATGGAGATGGATGAATGATGACTGAGTGAATGAAAACTAGTCATGAAAAGATTTTTATTGGCAGAATGAATTGAAATGAATTGAAATGGAGTGAAGTGGAGTGAAATGAAGTGAAGTGAAGTGAAAGAGAGATTTTTTTATTTATGTTTTTTTTTTTTTTGGAAAATATAGGGCGTCAGAAAAGAGAGATTTTTTTATTTTTATTTTATTTTTTTAACACAGAGAAAAGAACAAGGACTAGGCTGGTGGAGAAGAAGGATTCTTCTTCACCAGCCTTATTGCAGAATTATCCAGAAATATTTTGACAAATTCCTCCTTTGAGAGTGGCTTATGATAGATCTTTAATCGGTGACCATTCACAATAAGAGGAGTTTGATATTCATCAATGGTTTTGATTCTTACCGCTCCATTGCTAAAGACTTTGTCGATCTCATATGGCCCAAGCCAATGAGTCTGAAATTTACCTTTGAAATCCTTGAACTTGGAATCAAATAGCACTGCCCAGTCTCTTTCTTGAAACTTTTTCTCTTTGATGTATTTGTCATGCCACTTAGCTCTTTGATATTGAACTAGATTAGTTCTTAGGATTGCCTCTTGTCTGATCTCATCTAGTTCATTCAAATGCTCCATTCTATGCTTTTGGGTTTCTGATATATCCATTCCCAACTGAACTGCCATCTTGAAAGTTTTAACTTGGAACTCAATGGGGAGCAGGACTTCTTTCCCATAAACAAGTTCATAGGGAGAATGTCTTGTTTTATTCCTTCATGTAATTTTGTAGGCCCATAAGGCTTTAGGAAGCCTTTCTGCCCAATCTCTTCTGTGTAGATGAACAGTCTTGGTAATGATGCCTTAAGAACTTTGTTTGTAGACTCCACTTGACCATTTGCTTGCGGATGGTAAGGAGTAGATTTTTTGTGTTCGACTTTGTATTCTTCCATCAGATTCTCCACCAGGTTGGATGTGAATTGACTTCCCTGATCTGTCACAATTTCTCTTGGAACACCAAAGCGAGTAAAAATATCCTCATAAAGAAAACTAATAACTGAATGCTCAGTAGCAGAAAACAATGCTTTGGCTTCTACCCATTTAGTGACATAATCATTACATACCAATATATACTTTCTTTGCTTAGATGGTGGGTTAATAGGTCCAATGAAATCTAAAGCCCATTTTTCAAAAGGTTCGATGAGTACCTGTGGCTGCAATGGCATTTCATTTGAAAGGGTAGGTTTCCCTGCTTTTTGGCAGCTGTCACACCTTTTGACATATTGTTTTGCATCTTTGAAGAGGGATGGCCAATAATATCCTAGAGATAGGATTTTATAGGTTGTCCTTTTGTCAGCAACGTGTCTGCCGCATGGTTCATCATGGCATGCTTTGAGGATATCAGGCATTTCATCTTCCCTAGCACATCTTTTGATCACAAGATCTAGCCCTGTTTTAAACAATTCGTTAGAAATCCATGAATATTTTGAACTCTCTTGAATAATCTTTCTTCTTTCACTAGGAAATAAATGTGGAGGTAGTTTCCCTATAACTAAATAGTTAGCTATATCTGCATACCAAGGGGTCTTAGTAGTTACTGCAAATAAATAATCATCAGGAAACTTGTCCTCTATAGGAGAATCTTCTTTAGTATTATGAATCCTAGACAAGAAATCAGCTACTGTATTTTGTTTTCCTAGTCTATCCAACACAGTAATATTGAATTCCTGTAAAAGTAGGAGCCACCTTGTAACTCTGCCATTAGTAATAGGTTTGTTCATTAGATATCTAATTGCAGAATGATCAGTATGAATAAAAATTTCATAGCCTGTTATATAATGTTTGAACTTATTGATTCCATGAACAACAGTTAAGAACTCTTTTTCAGTCACAGTATAGTTCAACTCAGTGGGAGTTAAATTTTTACTGGTATAGTAAATGGCATAGGGAACTAAATCTTTTTGTCCCAACACAACCCCTAGCTGTATCTGAATCATCTGTAGAAATATGGAAAGGAAGTTTCTGATTTGCTCCTCTCAAGATGGGCGCTTCAGATATTCTTGTTTTTAAAGTTTCAAATGTTGATTGGCAAGCAGGACCCCATTTGAATTCACAGTCTTTTGTAAGCAGTTTGAAGAGTGGAGATGCTATTTTGGTAAAGTTTTCTATAAATCTTCTATAGTATCCAATAAATCCCAAAAAACTTCTAACATATTTTTGACAATTTGGAATAGGCAAGTTGGAGATGACTTCAACTTTTGATTTATCAACTTTAATCCCATCCCCTGAAATATGATGTCCCAAAACAATACCTTCAGTAAACATCATAAATCATTTTTCATGGCTTAATGAAAGGTTTGTTTCTTTACATCTTATAAGGACTTTTTCCAAATTTTCTAATGCCTCTTCAAACGAATCACCATAAACTGTAAAATCATCCATATAAACCTCTACACAATCATGGATTAGATCATAAAAAATTCCTAGTACTGCTCTTTGGAATGTTGCGGGTGCATTACATAATCCGAAAGGAAGCACTCCATAAGCAAAAGTTCCCCATGGACAGGTAAATGTGGTCTTATCCTAATCTTCAGGTGCTACCTGAATTTGATTATAACCACTAAAACCTTCTAGAAATGAGAAGTACTTTTTGCCTGCTAATGTATCTAATATTTGATAGATAAAGGGCAAAGGAAAGTGCTCCTTCAAAGTTGCTTTATTCAATTCCCTGTAATCAATGCATACCCTCCATTTACCATTCTTTTTAGGTACTATAACCAAGGGAGAAACCCATCGGCTATCTGAAATTTGATAAATGAAGTTTACATTGAGTAGTTTTTGGAGCTCTTCTTTCACTATCTCCCTAAGATTTGGATTCATCCTTCTTTGAGGTTGTCTGATTGGTCTACTATTTTCCTCGATATAGATATGATGGATGCAAGTCTTAGGGTCAATACCTTTCATATCAATATACTCCCATGCAAATGCAATAGAATGTTTTTGCAAAGTTTTGGTTAGTTCTTCCTGTTGTGATTTTTCCAGATTTTTGTTGATATTCAATGTTTTACCTGGAAAAATTTAAATGGTAGAACTACCGAACTCTTCCATAGAGTAAAGAGACATTTGTCTTAATGATAAATACTCAATGTCAGAATCTAACTGAAATTGTGTGTGGTCATATTCTGAAGATGTTTCGAAATTTTCTAATGTGTTCAAAATTTGACTATCTTCACTAATTTCAGAAATGGTAAAGATAGGTTGTACAGTGTCCTCATCATCAACCCATTCATTGTCTCCTATTTTTGTAATTGCTTTTGCTGGAGGATACAAATTGAATTTCTTTGTCGAACTACCATCAGAAATGTACATATCCCCAGATCTACAACTAATGAAAGCATCAGTTGTTGCTTGCCAAGGTCTTCCTAAGATGAGTGGGTGCCCTCCTAAATTACTCTTCGGAGTCAAAATCATGAAATCTACTGGAGATTCCCAAGAATCTAAGGAGACTGAAATATCTTCTAGTACACCATCTGGTTTGATTATTGATCTCTCTGCAAGTTGCAGTAAGGTGGGTGTAAAAAGAAGATTAGGAAGTTTAAGCTGTTCCATAGTCTGTCTACTCATAATGCTGATATCAGCCCCTAAGTCAATAAAAGTATTTGGAATTTCTATCCCATTTATATGTGTCTTGACAATTGGACTACCTGGATCTACATACTTCTGCATGGTAATTTTTCCCATCATGATATCTGCAATTTTTCCTACCAGGTGGATTCTTCTTGTATCTCTTGGTTTCCTTCCTGGTCTTTTAAGACTCAACTCCTTTATTGTTTTTGCTAAAATAAGAATCTCTCTAATGGCTTGTAGCAAGGGAATCTTGATACAGACATTCTTTAATTCATCTAGAAAATCATATTCAGGCAACAAGATTTGTTTTTCCACCCCTTTGTCAATTTGTAATCTTTTAGGGAAAGGAGTTGTGGATGAAGATGCAGGTTGCTCAACTATAGGAGTTGTAGGGGTTGACTCTTTTTCTTTTTCTTTTTGAGTGTTTGGATTTTGAAGAAATGATTCCTCAGAACTTTTATTGACTTTAAGAGAATCCTCCTCAGAAGTACCTTGCTTTTGAACATCTATAGAAGGTTTTTCTAAAACTCTACCAGACCTGAGTTGTACATCATTAAGAGGAACAATCATATAGGTAGGAAATTGTTGTCCTTCTACCATGTAAGCATTCGAAGGATTTTTGTTGTTAGGATTTGGCAATGGTTGGGCTGGTAGTTGATTTGTCTTTTGTTGAAATGGCAGCAAGAGTTGAGGATTTGGATTTTGTTGAGAAGGTTGTTGTTGTGGAAATGGCAATGAAATATGTGGGTTTTGATTTGGAAGTTGTGGATATTGTTGATTTTGAAAAGATGGAGGATATTGGTAAAATTGAGCAAATCTCCCATAAGGATTTTGCATCCCTTGTACCCATGATTGATATGGATTTTGAGGTTGGGGCCAAGGTTGTTGCCAAGAATTCCAATTTGGCGGGGGCTGAAAGTTCATAGGGTTATTAAATCCTTGATTTTGTTGCCCCTGCCAAGGTCTTCTTGAAACAAAACAAAGGGACTCTACTGAATTTGGATCTTCTTGAAAGACTGCTTTGAGCCCAGGGATTGAAGGAAAATCCTTGGTCTCATGGATTTCTAAGCAAATCATACATGTTTCTAACCCTTTTAAATCTAAGGGGCATTCCCTTAGAGCATGTTTCTTCCTACATTTTGGACAAAAGATGGCCAAAGCATCAGCTTATGTTTTCTGCTTGTTTTGTATTTTAAGTGTGTCTAGTTGTTCACTAAGACTCCCTAGAATATCAGTTTTGAATTCATCAAGCATATTTCCAATCTCTGCCCTACTTACTGATCCAGTTGCAGATTTGTTTGCTCTAATAAGAGAAGGATCTATAGGCCCTTTTCCTGTTTTAGATTTTCCCCTTGAGAGATGGACACATAGTTCTGCGATATCACGAAGTGGAAGTTGAGAAATATCTCCCTTCCCCATCATGTTTAAAATATTTATCCATTCATCTCTAATGGCTTTCAATAGAAGGGCTTTCAAAATTTCCTCATCTAAGTTACTCATTTTTGCTCTTTTCAGGTTATATTGAAATCTTTCAAGTAAATCATCCAAATTTTCATCTTCCTTTTGCACCATCTTGAATACCTCATCCTTGTGATTGGTGGGCATACAATAGTCCATGCATCTATCCAAAAATGTTTGTTTCATATCATTCCAAGTACTAATGGATTGAGTGAGTAATCCCATGAACCATTTCAAGGAGCTCCCTTCAATGTTGAAGGAAACAGTTTGAGTTTTTGAGAGTCTTCCATATAGTCATAGGTTCGGCACACGACTTCAAACTCAAATAGAAATGTTTCAGGATCCTCACTTCACAACCCATAAAATTCTGGGAGGACAGATGGTGAGATGTTTTTCATTGTTGTATGAGTTTCTCATCAACTATAGGGAATCCAAATGAGTTATCTCCTTCCCTATTTCCTCCATTATTTCCTCCTCCTCTAACTCTACCCCCAAATCCATTTACTATTTCTTCCGTCATGGTAGTTTCCTCAGAGTCTTCTGGTTCTTCTATCAAGGGTGGACGAGAGAGAGTTTCTTCCTTCTCTTTTTCAGGTGATTCTACTTCTTTGATTACAATATGTTCCCCTGTAGAAGTGAAGAAAGGTTCTTCTCCTAGATCAGATTTAGTAGATAGTGTAGGAGAATCCTCTAATTCAACTGCTGCTCCTTGAATTCCAGGAATCCTAAGGCTGGGAGTAGATGGAGGTGAATCTTGTCTATGCCTTGAAGTAGTTGGAGTTGTGAAAATCGAACTCTTGGCCCTAGCTATAAACCTTCCCCTAGAATCTCTTGCTCTATGCATGTCATTTTTTATTTTCTATTTTTTTTCAAGTCAGCCTAATAATTCTCTTTTTGATCTTCCAGATCACACTAGGTGCAAGAAGAGAGCATAATCAAGAAATTATTGAACTAAAAACTCTCTTTTCTGATCCTCCAGATCACGCTAGGTGCAAGAGGAGAGCATACATAAAGAAGTTACTAGTTTTTCCCTGCTTTTTTTTTAAAGAAATTGGCTACCTAGTTACACTTCCCCGACAACGACGCCAAAATTTTTGGTCAATTTAGTGTGTCCTAAATTGCTACATTAATTATCAATTCAAGATTCGTAAGCTGATGAAGTGTGGCACACTATATGTGCAAGACAACCTCTTTATTACTTTTTGTCGTTTTTTATTTTTATTTTGTTTTGGGGGTTTTTATCTTCGTTTATCTCCTAATGTGAATGGAAATTCTATCCCTAAGTTTAAGAATACTCTAGAAGGAAAGTATGGATATAGATTTTAAGGCAATTATGTCCTCTATAATGATTTCCATATCTAACACTCCAAAGGGTCTTAGAACATACTAATGATGAAATCAATACTTGAACAAAAATGAAAATGTGTTGCTACTCAAGTCAAACAAATAATGAACTATTGATCATGAAACCATTATCTCTGTTGCTGTCTAAATATAGAAAAATGAATTAAGCTACTGCACTCAAGAAAATCAAAAATTGGAATCTAATAAAAGTAAAATCAATTCACATCATTCATAGTTTGATAGCTCGCCAGGTAGTCTAAGCTATGGCTTTCGGAGATAACATCAATGATATGAGCAAGTTGATGTCTAATTGCAGAAAAGTAAAACTAAAATCAAATCACATCATTCATAGTCCGATACCTCGCCAGGTAGTCTAAGCTATGGCTTTTGGAGATAACGTCAATGATATGAGCAAATTGATATCTAATTGCAGAAAAGTAAAACTAAAATCAAATCACATCATTCATAGTCCGATACTTCACCAGGTAGTCTAAGCTATGGCTTTCGGAGATAACGTTAATGATATGAGCCATTTGATGTCTAAACTAACTAACAAAGCAAGTAAATAAAATTGAAATCAAAGCATCACTGGAATAAAAAAAAATAAAAAATAAAAAACTAAGGAAAGTAAAGTCAGCAGAGAGGCTAATTCCATGTCACTAGTTATTGCAAAAATTGTATGAAAATGCCCGTGCCTACTCTATCCTAAAACACACACACACTGATCAGTGTTATCAACAATATACAGAGCTAAAAAATCATGCACATAAATGAAATGTTAATACCATAACAATTGAAATATACACAGGTGGATAACTATGGAATATGTGCAATGGAAATGAGGAAACAATGCATAAAACTTTACAGCAATAAGAAAAATGAAACCTCAGTGTGCAGGGGCCCTCTGCACAGCCTTGGTCAACAAGCTACAAGTCCAAAATTATGCTCATGCAGTCATATAAAAAAAAAGTCTTCTTTATATTTCAAAACAGAGGACTAATCATCTCGTTACCACAGTGGGACTAGTGTCACGGCACAGTAAACTTAACAACAAAATTACATTCAAAAAGACTAACTCTATGTGTATAGAAACGCGTTATTTATAACAAAAATTCATAACTCTTTTCCTATGGAAGATCTTTAACTGAAGACACGTAAAAGGACATCGTCCATAAAATTAGCATACTGGTTGCCGAGATTATTCAATCTATCAAGAGTGGTTGTTGGATTCACATCGTGGGGCAGCCTACAGGTCTCAACATGACCCCAGGGATCTAGAAACGACCACGAATCCTTCACGTGTTTGAAAACAGAGTCCAGCTGCCATAGGACTCCTTCGTTAGACCATCCTTTGACCACCGTTGACCATGGCTTTCCTTAATGAATCCAGCTAGACCAATAGGACCTGATCCATGTCCAGGTCATTTCTAACTTGCCCACGTGCCTGGTTTTGCCGGGTGACACCTGCAACCTGGAGTTTAACAAAAACAACTGCGGAAAGTTGAACTAGCTGCAGAAAGTGGCTGCATTTCGCAACTCATAAGCAAAATCTAATTCAAACAGCAAACACAAAAACATAGTTAAAAAACCACTTGAATGTTCTTTTAAAATTGATATGCAATGATTTTTGATAACTTATGAAGTCTAGGTGAAGGGAAAAAGTCTAGGAAAGTGTGAAGGAGATATGTAGTTTCAAGGCTCAACACTATGATGGACAAAAACCTCTCTCACTTTTGTAAAATTCATCTCTGTTTGGTTGGAAACATACTTTTAAGCAATATTGGCCCTATGTGTGGCAAATGATTTTGTCCCTTGGAATGACTTTTTTTTAATGATGGAGACATGATGTTTATGATTTGGAGTGGCATCATACTTGCTAATATAACCTCCATTATGCCTCCTCTACTCAGATGTCTCTGATTCTATAGAAAACCCTAGCTCAATGGGAGAGGAAATTAGAGTTTAGTGTAGGCAAAACAGGGGATTTGGGAAATTTATAGGAATGAAAGGAAATAAAGGGGATAGGGGGCTTCTAAATTCTTAGGTAAATTTTGGGAGGTAGGGAGGGATGTTAGGAAGTAAGGGAAACTGGAATTTCAAGGATTGAGTGAGGGGAAGGGGTCCATTAGGGAAAAACACAAGCCTAGTCTAGAAAAGTGTCAAAAGCGTAGCAATAGGCTAGGGTTTGTAGAAAAATGATCATTTTGAGGGATATGAGTGATGGGAAGTGTTTAGGAAGGTCTATTAAGGATAGGGGAAGGCGTAAGAGCATTAGGATACAAGTTTTGTTGATGATTTAACCATGGAGGTCATGAAGCCAAGAAAAATGGCCTCAAAACCCTAGGAGAGGGAAATGAGAGGAATGGGCATGGGGAAAGGTCAAGGGAGGTAGATGGAGTGTAGGTGAGTGAGGTTGTTTTTACTAGGGCTACCATCAGTGAGTAAATTTTTGAATGAGGACCTAGGTGGAATGACAAAAAATTCTAAGCGAGACCCTAATATGAATATGAATAGAGGAGTTTTGATCACTGATGGCAGTATGAAAAAACTGACACTAACACATCCAACCTACAAAAAAAATAGTTATTTAGGAAAATGATCAGAACGCAATATCAAGAGCATATGATTTCAATTTTGAGTGATTCAAGTTGTGTTGGATTCAGGGCGACGAGATCTACGCTTTGGCACCAGTTTGGAGCACTTTTGAACACATTGAATTTTGAGCACTTTACTGATCCCCTAGATCACTCTTCTCCACTGGAAGCTTTTGGACCTCCAAAAGACTATTTTCAATCAACAAACAGATGAGGGTATTGTTCCCTCACCCTTCTAATCTCAATCCATTTGTCTTTTCTTGGATTTGTTCCTTTCAGTCCTACACGAAGGTACTACACGTTCTCTCTTCTTGAAGTTCTTGTTTTTTGTTAAGGATAGTATCTTACTGCAATTCTTCAAGATATTCAGGAGAGAAAACTTTTATTGAAGGAATATGAACATTCTCTCCTTGAAATTTAATTAAAGGAGGCTCATCCAATTTCAAGTTCTCTTCACCTTGAAGTTTCCTTTGCTTATGCAAAGCCTTACTTCATCTCCAACTTGAAAATTGTCGTTAACATGATGCTTATCATGTCTATCCTTGTACTTTACTTGACTCTTCACCAAATGTTCTTGTACCATCGTGATTTTGTTCAAGGCTACAAAATCCACACACCATGATCGCCATTGCCATGTACCATCCTTCTTCAAATCCAAAACATTAGGAGATCCACAAGGATATGTACTAAAGCTAATGTCCCCTTTGTCAAGTAGATCTTGCATATGCTTCTTGATCCCTACATTCTCTAACAATGTCATCTTGTTCATACTAATGTTCAAAACTGATGCACCCTACTGCAATTAAACTTCATGTTGTTTTCCTCTTTTAGGAGGCAACACATTAGACTCTTGGAACATTTTATCACATGTGTTAACAACCTCAACGAAATCATTTTTGAGTTTTACATCACATCCTTGAAAGCTTCATATTACTCAACATCTTTGTGTTTAATCGTTAACAATGCAATTTTTTTACTAGCATTTACAAGCCTCTTCTTTTTTTTAGCAAGAGACAAGTTCAATTTCTTGCGATGTGCTTTAACAATATACTTAGATCCATTTTTAAACAAATGATAATGTTCTCGTGGCAATGAAAGATGACTTTCCTAGCATATAACTATGGGCTTCCCAGAACAATCCCGCATATGTCAAGTGGTACTACATCAATTTCTACCTCATCAATAAAATTTGCAGTGATGACAAATTTAAGTATGCATTTTCTTGTCACTTGCAATTTGGCATTATCACATACCCAACCCAAAGGATAAGGTTTAGGATGAGGAATGTTTTCCAAATTTAGTTTCTTGACAATGTCCTCTGAAAAAATATTGGCTTGGGATCCACTATTAAAGAGAGTATCTACTTTGTTATGTTTTGTTATGACCCTAATATGGAAAAGCTCAATTCTTTCTTTTTCATTTTGAGTTTCAATGGGCTTGCTAGAAGAACTAGTACTTGCAATAGAACCCTTACCTTTTTTCCCATGGTTGTGATTTTTTGTTTCATCTCTAGAATAAGATCCTAGATCTTGTTGAGTTGTTGCAACAATATTTTATTTCTCCTTGTTCAACATTTTGGGTCTCATCTTATGATGAAGTTTCCAACAATGGTCTCAATCCTGGCCTTCTTTTGAACAATGTTTGCATGTGAGTGTTTCTCCCTCTTTCTTGATTGAAGCATTCTTTTTATCCTTGCCTTTGACTTTCCCCTTTCCTTTGTCTCCAGACTTAAATGGCTTCTCACTACTCTCTTCGGAAACATTCTTCACTCTTGCTTCTAAATGAGTAGCCTATACACATACTCCATATAACTTTGTAGGGTTAAACATAAGAATTGTGTGTCTCAAATAGCTATGTATACCTTCAATGTATTTTAGTAGAGTGTCTTGAGAGGATAAAACTATACCCAAAATCATAGCTCTTTTCCTAAATTCTTGAGTATAACTTTGCACACTTTGACCCTTAGCTTGCCTAAAGTTTTGCCAATCCATTATAGCTTTTTGCATGTATGATAATTGATAAAATTGTCTTCTTAGTGCAACAACAAAATCATTCCAAGAGGAAAGAACCTTACCACCCTCTTAATGTCCTCTTGAGTTTTGGTCTCCCATCAAATGGGTGTTGACTTTCCAACCTAAGAGAAGCAAGTTGAACTTTGGTTGCATCATCCTTGATTCTTTTTTTCCCATAATACACTTCAATCTAACGAACCCAATTATCTAATTTCTCAACATTTACCTCTCCATCGTACATAGGCGATTCAAACTTTATGCCAAGCTTTAACAAAGGAGTTTTACCATGTCCCTTTGGAGAATGCGGAGGTGTTTTTGAAGGGGTTGAGGTAGAAGAAGATGAGGGTGAGGATGGAGGTGAATGTGGTGTCTTGTCACCATTCCCTCCATTCCCTTTTGTAGGTTTGTCTCCATTTCCTTTTGGAGGTTTTGAGCTCTCTCCTTGCAACCTTGAGTTCCTCTCCTCATAAAGAACTTTCACCATTTTAGACATTTCAAAGATTTTTTTTTTGAAAGTTCTCTCATCCTCAGACATCCCTTCATGACCTTCTTCATGTGCCATGACTGGTGAAGCTTGAGATATGGTGGCTTCCTTGAACCCACTTAAGGATTTGGCTCTACAAGTACTCCTCTTTTCAACTTCAACCTCGTAAGCATCAGAAAACATTTGCAAACAAAATCAAACCTTCAAAATAACCTTGAACTCTGATACCAAACTGATCTGAATTAGAAAGTTGAAGGTTTATGGAAAATTTGTAAGTAAATTTTTATGTCTTTTGGGAAATGGATCAATTTGAAAAAGTATATAAATTAATGGTTTTTAAACTTAGTTTGCAGCATAACAATAGAGACAAATATACCATACACAACAACACAAGACAACAAAATGATAAAGGAATTCACCCCTCCTAGGCTACATCCCCTGTTCCAGCTTCCAATGATGGGCCTCTTTCATTAAGTGCTCAAATATATGATTTCATGGATTTACAATGCTCATAACATAAAAATGATGTCTCCAGTGGCTCCAAAACATTAAAAAAAACCCCAAGTTGGGCTCTTGTTGGGCTCAATTTGGCCAAAAACTGAGAAAGTTATGCTCTAGAGAAGTTTTGTTGTTAACTGCTCTACAAATTGGACTTCCTTGCTAATTGTTCGATGAATTTTGCCTTTCCAGGAACCACCAAGTGACATTTTCGCCCTAAACCAGCGAGGTTCGCGTTATTTCAGGTGCAATTTGTTGATCAGTTTAAATGCCCAATGACACCTTCAGGTGGAAAAATAGAGCTACATGGGCCATATGCTTGGGGGTTGGGGCTAACCGCCTGCCCCCATTAGCATAGGTCCACGTAGCCCGCGCCATGGTTCTATTAGTTCCACGTGACCCGGAGTTGGTCCCAAATTCTTCACACGTGTGAGTCAAATCCTTATCTCCTTGCGCCCACGATTCCATTGACTACCACATGTCCTGGTCCTGGGCTTATTCTCTGGCCTCCCTTCCATGAGTGCATGTTCTGTCAGAGCTTGGTCATGTGATATGGCATAAAACCATGAGTTGTGGCCTATTACCAAGCTCCCAACCTTAAACACAAAACTCTTTGTGATGTGGTTGTATGATGGTTTTGGAACCTTGGTTTGGGGCTATGCCTGAGCCCTCGGCTCCTTTCTACATGCAGTCTCGTGGGTGTGGGGTGATTGGGGACCAGGGCTTAGCCCTGACCCCATCCCCTAAATGATTTCCAATGAAACTTTAAATAGAACTTTACTGAGTGTTAAGAACCACCCGCAGTGCTACGGTAGAGCGTTGTACTGTATTTCAACCGGTCTCGTGTTCGATCCCCATAGAGGCCATTTCGGGCCATAAACAAATTTTGCACAACCTTAGGGTGTCACGTGGCAATCTGTGATTGGGCCACGTGGCACCAAATCATTGGGCCAACAAACATTCAACCAACTAACCATGAACCTGCTAATTCGAGCCAATCTGGTGAGGCCACTTGGCATCATGCCATTGGCCCAAGAAACACAGTCAACTTGTCTAGTCAACCTACCCAGTCGGTGTACGGACTGCCCAGTCAGCAGTCCTGCATCCAACCTGCAAAAAAATTATATGTTTAGGAAAATGATCAGAACACGATATTGGGAGCATATAATATCGATTTTGAGTGATTTAAGTTGTGTTGGATTCAGGGTGATGAGATCTACATTTTGGTATCGGTTTCGAGCACTTTTGAACACTTTTAATTTTGAGAACTTTACTGATCCCCTGGATCAGTGAACCATTACCATATGGTGGAAATGTTGTGCCAATGAGGGCGGTGATGCCGTTGAGGTGGCCATCATATCTTTGCATATTATCTGACCAACAATCATAGTTTATCTTCAGATAATTTAGCAGGTGAGGAACGTGAAGGGGAGGTGGCTCACACTCCAGGTCACTCACCAGGGCGAGTGGGCATTCCAACTACTTTGGAATCCATTGTAGATCAACTTAGTAAAAGTCAGGAAAACATGGACATTCTCAGAGAGCACAGGTATGAGGACCACAACGAACTGGTAGCTTACATGAATGATATACAGTTCATTCAGAATGAAATTCTTGAGCAGCTAGACAATATTCGCCAGAGACAACGTCGAACAAATGAATGTCTTTGTGACCTAGAAATATGAATTGAACACATCGAATTCGACATGCATGATCATGTTAGATTTCTTGTTGAACCTCTTGGAGTTCCTCTCCAACATCCTCCTTGATATGTTGCTGTCAGTATGTATGTTTTTTTTGTCTCGTTTTTGTGTTGTAAGGCTCTTCATCTTGGCGGAAATAATGACTGTATGGGTCTATCTTTGGAAAACTTCGGCTCCCCTTGCTAACAAGTATGGTCGAAATGAGACTCAAGGAGTTGTAGAGAAACATTTTTAACTACCTATATCCATGAGAATGTATAGAAATTTGATTGACAAAAATAGATAATATGGTTGGCTTGTAGTGGTTTATTTGTTGGTTATTCTATGGTTATATGCTATTTATATTATGTGTATCTTCTATGGTTCTTGTCATTAATTGTTTAGCTATTGTTCAGTTGATGAATGTATGGAATAATAAGTGTTGTTGCAGCTATGTGGAGAGGGCATAGAACATTCTCGGTGATTCTCAGATGAATCTCAAACTTTTATGATCATATATGCATTCATGACCTATAGCTTACATGTTTTCCATGTGTTTGACGAAATGTTTGTTCTATTATTGGAAGTATAGATCAATTTTTGCCTTCAAGTTTGTATGTTTATCCTTGTTGTCATGTCATTAATGATTTTGAGAAGTCTCAGGGAGTTCTAGGCAGTGGTTTGGAGGTTGACCTGGAATTGAGGCTCAAATCTCAGGACTGCACCCTCTGAACTGAACAATTTGGGTCACAACTGCACTTAGGCAGGCTTTTGAGTGTCGTTGGAGGCCTTCAACCTCATGGAGGCCTTGTCATGCGTGTGATTGGCAGTTATGTTGTGTGAAAAGAAGCCACAACTCAGGGTATGGTCACCCAGGGTGGTTCTTTGGCCCCTGACTGCCCCTATAGCCCTGAGAAATGTTGTGTTGTCAGTCGATGGTCAATTGTAGGTCCCACCTCCTTAATTGGAGCGAGGAGGTTAGGTCATGTCATAGTAACTCTCTTCTAATGTTTACCCAAGCAGGCCGTGAAATTGGGTAAATGTGGGAAGGGTGGTTACGGTCGTCTAAGCCCATGCAGAGGTGATGTAACCACATGAGCAAATACCAATCAAGGATTAGGGTTACAGAGCTCACGACCATGGCTGATGTTGTGGCTTTTTCTAGCACCTGCGGCACGAGTGCTTCAGGGGACATAGAAAGGCTCGTAGGGACAACCTTTGGGTTGATTGTAAACCAATGACTAGGACATCTTAAATAGAGGAGTGCATGGAAGATTATGAGTGGGGTTTTTGTTTCACTCCAATTGTCACATAATAAAAAGATAATAAGAGGGGCTTGATTCAATCGGCCTTTATTAAGGTAGACTCAAGCCAACACATGGATCCAAGTGCGGGAGGTATATTGGGGCAATCCCAAAGAGAAATGTCTTCTTCTGGTGGCTGACACACAACAATGAGATAGCTTAATACTGAAGTTGTAGAGATGGTGGTGAGGAGGAAAGGAAGGATGGAAATAGATGCATAGGACTGTAAACAAACAGAATCCTTAGCAACAATGTTCCAACAGAAATATGGAAGAGAGAGGAGGTGGAAAAATAGAAACAACGAAGTACTTATTGAGGTTTCATGCCAAGTATAGCATGGGTACCTCTATCACCAAATAGTGTGAGTAAGTATGTGCTCATACATGTACTGCAGGTTAATCTAATAACACAAGTAAATATGTAGTTACTACAGGTACTATAGGACATTGAATAACAAAAGTAAATTTATAATACACATAGGTATTGTTCTCTATTTAGCAATCGGGGTAAATCCACGAATGAGGGAGAAACCAACAATCTCATTACACTATTTCAGAGAAGGAAAAACATATTATGAAATGAAGTTACAGAAGGGAAAACACAATGCGCATTGATCTCCTTGGAATCACCAAGGAGTTTCATTAATCCAATATGAGTCCAACATACCAGTCCATTTACATTCATCCAGATATCACTCAAGTCCCCCATGTACAAGCAAGTGGAACCAAAGTGGAATCATAGAAATCCTCACCCATAGGTGCAGAATTCTCGAACCATTTTTAAGTGTTTCTTCCCCCTATTTATAAGAAGATGGGGATCTTGGGTTAAAGTTACAAAATATCTTCGCCGAAGTATCCAGTTGTTTGCTAGACTAGCTGTCTTGGAGCGCAAGGCTCTACTGCCAAAAATGATTACAATCGGGATTTGATCCCTTCTTGGAAATACATAAAAATTACAAAATAATGCAAAGAAAGAGGAATACTGAAAGATGATGGAGGAATTTCCCCCCTTGTTGTTCCTGTGAAAGTCCTATGCTCAAGCCACGTCTTTGTTGTGATGTGCTTCTCCTGTTGTTCGATCGTTTCATGTCACTTCCACCTTAACTGCCTGAATAGCTCGTTCCCTAGAGTAGAGGGTTGAATGTGAGTGTTTGTCGCAGAGTAGAAATGGAGCACCTCTCGGCAATCCTTTTCTATGTATAGGAGTGGAGCACCATGTCAAGGCATTAAGTCTTCATGAGTCCCCATGCTTTCATTTACTCTCATAAAACATATAGCCAAATAGTCGAACTCATTTTTGAGGGTATTTTTGTCCTGTGCTTCTTGTTGCAGGGGATTCTACAAGACAGACCCATATCACCTTGCCACTGCCCCATACTTCTGTTTAAAGTCCCAACTTCCAACCCATACGCCTTCAATGCCCTGTATCGTGCTCTTGGGGCCTTGTTGTAATTGGGGCTTTTACCTTTGAAACATTACAAAACCGTGAGATATGATGCTCGTTAGCCCCCTTTGGTTTTCCCCCTCTCTATGTTTCCTTCATATGACCGAGGGCTTGAACCAGGTGCTTAACCCTCAAGTGCTAAGGCCTTTAGACTCTTGTCCGAGGAGATTTTTCCTTTGTTACTACGAATCCCGCATACCGACGATTTTCTATTCTTTGCCTTTGAGATCTCCCTTTGACCCTTGCAATTGTCGATTTGCGAGATTGTGGGTGTTTGAATATGCAGCCTTTGAAATCAGGGGACGAACCTGACAACCCCTTTAAGCCCATCTTATAAAATATTGCATTCAAGGAGCTCCCGCGTATCGCAATCACAATCCTTGTAACTAGAGTTATGACCTTTGACCTTCGTCGATCGCCGATAAGCGGGATTAATGGCGTCATCAGTGCCATGTGGCACTTCCTGAGTGGTGACACATGTCACCTGGAAATGGCCCCATAGGACCCCTAAAAAGTTGAATCTACATGCCACGTGTCCTCTCCACTGCCAAGTCATGTTGACGTCAGCTTCCATGTGGATTCACCCGGACCAATGGTGCTCTGCCACGTGACCCCCCTGGAGGAGGGAGAAAAGGCCCGCTTATCACTAGTTTTGCAACTAATTTCCTTTGCAAAATGAAATCGGCCCCTCCCCTATTATTAACACTATCGGTTTATTTCCCCCGCAATTCCTTAAGAATGTCCCGTTGGGCCGGCCGATCATCGATATGCTTAACTGCTGGGGAGTCTAATATGGGAGATCACGGGACTTGCCCATCGCCGATATGCGATATCAGTGCTCTGCCTTATGAACTGCCGATACGCTATGTGCCATAGGCCTTCGACCTCTGATTGTGATGAGCCTCCCTTGGTATTTTCTCTTTGTTTTCTAGCTTTCAGAGGGTGGTTTAAATCTGCTCTAACTTCTAATCCAGGAGTTCATTTCAGACTTCCATATACTGTTGCAAAGCTTATCATGAGAATTATGCAATGGAAAGGGACTAATTAAACTCTAAGAACTTCTGTGGCTTGGGAAATGGCTTCAAATTCACTTCTTTTTTGCACTTTGGGCAATTGATAACCTTATAAAGCAATGAGTGACAACATTGGCTCCAATTGGGGACAGTGTCTTGTTGGAAAGGTGCTGAGAACCTGCAGACCAGTATCCCTCACCCTTGGGCATGAAGTTAGAAATATGTGAACTTATATAAAGTCTCCATGAACCTTTGTTTGCGGGGAGTCACTTCCTCCTCAAACTGAATTGCATAAATAAAAATTCTAACAACTAGAAATTAAATGCTCAACTAGTGAGCTTATTTATATACATTCTTACTTATGCATAGGGCTCAGTTCACCTAAGTGAGTTCCACCCTCCCATGGAGCTAGGTCAGCATTAGAGTACTGGACCTAGTGCCTTGATGTTGATGAAAAATCAAAATTAAAATAAGAATGCACCATAAAAAGTCTTCAAACAAAGAACTTGATACATGCTCTTGAACCAACCTCTGCTGCTGGCTTAAGAATATGCTCATGTACTCAGCTACAGGGTCATGGAATTGACAAGGAATGTTTGTAGCTGCCTCTTTTTCATAAACAATATACTAACCAATGTCTTCTTGGTAAGGGCATCCACACACACTATTTACCTCCTCAACCTCAGATTTTTCAAGAAAAACTTGTTGCTAGCCTTTCATTACCCATTCTTCAAAGGGCCAAACCTCTTGGAAATCTCCAATGGAGTCTTCAACTTCTGAACTATAAGAGTCATAGATTGGAGGTCCCCCTGAGAATTCCCAGTAGGAATCTTTCTATGATAAATAATCACAGACCTTACTTGGTCCTTCAACTTCGGGCTCTTCTTGAAAAATTTGTTGTTGGGAGCAGGCTCCCCACTTGCTGGTAAACAACTCCTTTTGAACATCCATGACCATCTCATCCTCCTCTGAATAATATGAATCATAAATCGGAGGAGTTCTTGATCTTGTTCTGCAGGTGCAAGGTGTGCATTGTAAACTAGAGCCTCTTTATTAACTTCATGGTATGCCTCCTCTTCTTGTACAACTTCCCATGACTAGGATTGTGGCTCTGCATCATTTGACTCTCCATCAGAGTCATATACATCATAAGAAGGATCGATCGAATTAGACCTCTGAGGGTTTATTTGTAGCTTGATGATGTTTCTTTCTTCTCTTTCTTTCTCATTAGGTGATTCTTCTTGATGCAAGTAGATGTTCTCTTGGTCTGGAGCTCCACAAACATCTTCAGCAGGGTCATCAACCTCAGGAATGTCTTCATCATTAAAATATGAGCAACAATCTTCAAGTAGAGCGTTCGGTGGATATATTCTTTTATAATAGTGAATGAATGTTGTATGAAAACTTCCTAAGGAAGATATGTTGCCACAAGGTATTGTTTTGTACCAGACTCTAGCATCCTCCTCTAAAGAATTCATGAACAAATTCATTTGCACATCTTCAAGAAAAATACTCTGTTGTTCCATGCATTCATGAAATTCTTTGAGGTGCTACTCAGGCCTTCTATCTATGCTCCCACTGAATCTAGGCAAATAGGTATACCATTCATGAAACTAAGGGACATGATTGGGATAACCAGTAATAGAAGAAAAATCCAGTGGGCAAATTTGTTGCCCAGGAATACAGGGAGGTCCATCTCGAAAACCTTCCTAGATGAGTGATCTCAGGTTCAAAGGTATGGAAAATTTTCGACTGTTGTAGCATCAGAGTGAGTAT
The DNA here is from genome assembly GCA_000404065.3 of Pinus taeda. Classification (NCBI taxonomy): domain Eukaryota; kingdom Viridiplantae; phylum Streptophyta; class Pinopsida; order Pinales; family Pinaceae; genus Pinus; species Pinus taeda. The sequence goes on from APFE030645116.1 coordinate 206,910, forward strand.
GGGGCTGCTTGAAAGCTAGGATGATCAAATAGGGATATGGATAGTGGAGTCATTGGGATGATCAAATAGGGATATGGACAATGGAGTCACCAGGATGTTTACCATAAAATTGAAACAACAGAGTCACCAAGGTGAGAGATCTTCAACTCACACTTCCCTTGCTCACCTAACAGAGGAAATGTAAAACTTTATCGTACCTCGGGAAAAATATTATAATCCGTTCCCCCGCAACGGCGTCATAAGATGTTGTGGCTTTTTCTAGCACCTGCGGCACAAGTACTTCAGGGGACATAGAAAGCCTCTTAGAGACAACCTCTAGGTTGATTGTAAACCAATGTCTAGGACATCTTAAATAGAGGAGTGCATGGAAGATTATGAGTAGGGTTTGTTGCACTCCAATTGTCACGTAATAAAAAAGATAATAAGAGGGGCTTGATTCAATCGACCTTTATTAAGGTAGACTCAAGCCAACACATGGATCAAAATGCGGGGGGTATATTGGGCAATCCCAAAGAGAAATGTCTTCTTCTGGTGGCTGGCACACAACAATGAGACAACTTAATACTGAAGTTGTAGAGATGGTGGAGAGGAGGAAAGGAAGGAGGGAAATAGATGCGTAGGACTGTAGACAAACAGAATCCTTAGCAACAATGTTCCAACAGAAATATGGAAGAGAGAGGAGGTGGAAATATAGAAACAACGAAGTACTTATTGAGGTTTCATGCCAAGTATAACATGGGTACCTCTATCACCAAACAATGTGAGTAAGTCTGTGCTCATACGGGTACTGCAGGTTAATCTAATAACACAATTAAATATGTGGTTACTACAGGTACTGTAGGCTATTGAATAACACAAGTAAATTTATAATGCACACAGGTATTGTTCTCTATTTAGTAATCGGGGTAAATCCACGAATCAGGGAGAAACTAACAATCTCATTACACTATTTCAGAGAAGGAAAACCATATTATGAAATGAGGTTAGAGAAGGGAAAACATACTGCACATTGATCTCCTTGGAATCACTAGGGAGTTTCATTAATCCAATATGAGTCCAACATACCAGTCCATTTACATTCAACCATATATCACTCAAGTCCCTCATGTACAGGCAAGTGGAACCAAAGTGGAATCGCATAAATCCTCACTCGTAGGTGTAGAATTACGGAACCTTTTTTAAGTGTTTCCCCCCCCATTTATAAGAAGAGGGGGAGCTTGGGTTACAGTTACAAAATATCTTTGTCGAAGTATCCAACTATCTGCTAGACTAGCTATCTTGGCGCGTAAGGCTGTGTTGCCCAAAATGATTACAATAGGGATTTGGTCCCTTCTTGGAAATACATAAAAATTAAAAAATAATGCATAGAAAGAGAAGGACTGAAAGATGATGGAGGAAGTGCCCCCTTTTTTGTTCCTTTGAAAGGACTGTGGTCAAGCCATGTCTCTACTGTTATGTGCTTCTCTTGTCGTTTGGTCGTTTCATGTCACTTTCGCCTTAACTACCTGAATAGCTCATTCTATGGAGTAGTGAGTGGGTAGACTGTGAGTGTCTATCACAGAGTAGAAATGGAGCACCTCTCGATAGTCCTTTTCTATGTATAAGATTGGAGCACCATGTCGAGCCATTAAGTCTTCTTAAGTCCGCATGATTTCATTTACTCTCATAAAGCGTACAACCAAACAGTCGAACTCATTTATAAGGGTATTTTTGTCCTGGGTTTCTTGTTGCGGGGGATTCTACAACACTGAGCCATATCAGCCTGCCATTGCCCCATACTTTTGTTTAAAGTCCCAGTTGCTAACCCATGCGCCTTCAATTCCCTGCATGCTTTTCAGGGCCTTGCTGTAATCGAGGCTTTTACCTTTGAAACATTACAAAACTGCGAGCTATGATGCCCCTCAACCCTCTTTGGTTTTTCCCCTCTTTGTGTTTCCTTCATATGACCGGGGGCTTGAACCAGGTGCTTAGACCTCGGGCGCTAAGGCCTTTAGACTCTTGTCCGGGGAGATTTTTCCTTTGTTACTTCGAATCCCACATACCAATGATTTTCTATGCTTTGCCTTTGAGATCTCCCTTTGACCCTTGTGATCACTGATCTGAGGGATTGGGGGTGTTTGAATATGCAGCCTTTATAAATAGGGGATGGACTCGACAGCCCCTTTAAGCCTATCTTATAAAATATCACAGTTGGGGAGCTCCCGCATATCACAATCGCAAACCTTGTAACTAGAGTTGCGACCTTTTACCTTCGTCGATCGCCAATAAGTGGGATTGACAATGTCATCAGTGCCACATGGAAATTTCTGAGTGGTGACACGTGTCACTCGGAAATGGCCCCAAAAGACCCCTAGAAAATACAAATTTGCATGCCAAGTGTCCTCTCTACTGCCATGTCATGTTGACGTCAGTTTCCATGTGGATTCATCCAGACCAATGGCGCTTTTCCATGTGACCCCCTTGGAGGAGAGAGAAAAGGCCCACCTACCTCTGGTTTTGCAACTGATTTCCTTTATAAAATGAAATCAGCCCCTCCCCTGTTGTTAACATTATCGACGTATTTCCCATACAATTCCTTAAGAATGTCCCGTTGGACCCGTCAATCGTCAATATGCTTGACTGTCAGGAAGTCCAATATGCGAGATTGCGGGATCGCGGGACTGCAATATTGCAGGACCTACCCATCGCTGATATGCGATATCAACGCTCTGCCTTGTGAACTTCCGATACTCTATGTTCCACGGGCCTTCGACCTCTGATTTCGATGAGCCTCCCTTTGTCTTTTCTCTTTGTTTTCTAGCTTTCAAAGGGCAATTTAAATATGCTCTAAATTCTAATCTAGGAGTCCATTTTTGGACTTCCATATACCGTTGGAAAGCTTATCACGAGCATTATGCAATGGGGAGGGACTAATTAAACTTTGAGAGCTTATGTGGCTTGGGAAATGGCTTCAAAATTCACTACTTTTCTGCACTCTAGCCAATTGACAACTTTATAAAGTAGTGAGTGACAACACCTGATGTAAATTTTAAACCTTATTTTGTTTAATTTGTTTTTTAATTATTTTATATATTCGATAGAAAGACAAAAATAATTTTAAATTATTCAATTATCCAATTTAAAATTCAAAAATTAAATATCATTTTTCCCTGTATTGTGTAAATTTCTCCTCATAAATAGTAAGCTATGATATATAAAGTTGTATAACGTCAAATATGGAAATATTGTCTAACTTATTTTACATGTGATTAAACAAAAAAAAGTTGTTAGAAATTAATTAACGAAGCAATGAAATACACAAAATATTGTGGAAACACATAAAACAAGAGAGACACAAATATACGTGGTTCACCCAATTTGGGCGACGTCCATGGATAAACAACCAGTCCTTCCTTTTATATTATCTAGCAAAATGAAGAAATATAACCTACAACAGATCCGATGTAATTTCCTCTTTGCTCTCACATAGTCTCCTCTCCCTCTCCCGCTCAAAATAATCAACCACAATCACAATACAATTGCCTCATATAAACTAAGGGGGTGACCTCTAGGGAAAAAACCCTAAATTAACATAATTTCTATCATCGGATCATTTGCCTAATGAACGACCCAAATTGACTACGAAATTACAATATTTTACAAGGCAAATTTTCATCTACTTTTAGCTTCGGGGATGCTGCTCCTGGAACCCCCTGACAACGATTAAATGGGCGACGTTTCCACCCCAATAGTAACATGGATCTAATGCGATTGAAACAAAAGCATTTGAACAATCAGGAAGATAATCATTCTCCACACCCAACAATCTCCCATTTGGAGACTAATTATAGCAACTATACCACTGCTTCACTTGCTAGACAATGCTTTCACATTGGACCTGGATGTTTCTCATCTTCATGATCATACCTGAATACCAATTGAAACTGAGTAGGATCTTAATTTCTCCCTAGTTACAACTTTTGTTAACATGTTTGCATGATTCTAGCTTGTGTGTATCTTTTACAGCCTCAACTGTCCATCTTCCAACACTGACCCTATGAAATGGTACTTGAGCTGTATATGTTTAGTATTGGAATGAAATGTTAAGTTATTCGCAAGATGAATGGAACTTTGGTTGTAACTTTATAACTTGCCCTGCCCATCTCCTGCTTATTTCCCAACTCGTCCATAAACCTTTGTAACCAAATCATTTATTTACTGCCCTCTGTAGTAATAACATACTCCGCTTTCGTTGTTGAAAGTGAAACAATGTTTTGCAACTTTGAAACCCAACTAGTAGTTGTTCCACCTACAGTAAACACATACTCTGTGGTGCTCCTCCTGTTATCTTTATCACCTGTCATATTTGCATCAACATATCCCTATAGAGAAATGTTTGAGCCACCAAAGCATAATGCTTGATTTGTGGTACCTCTCAAATACCTGAGAATCCACTTCACTATCATCCAATGCTTTGTTCTTGGATTTTTCATATACCTTCTTACAACTTCCATTTCATGTGAAATATCAAGCCTTGTGCAGACCATTGTTGTAACACCCTCCTCCCACATCTACCCAAGTAATTAGCCAATAGGGGTAAACATGTGACAAAGAGTTATTATGATATGATTCAACTCCATACATATCGTTTAAGGAAGTAACCAACAGAACAAATCCAACCTGACCTTTTGCACATGCAATATAACCGCAAGGAGCCATCCAAACCATCTAGGTGACTAGCCCCTGAGACAAACTAGCATTTTTACTACATTAAAGCCTCAATTTCTCCCTTAACATGGGCATGCATGCGGCTGGGAACCTCCATTCGCTCCCACAACAATGCATACCTGCGATTGGGGACTTTTCTAGGTAGTTATGTGTCAGCGACTCTGGATTTTGTGCCAGATTTTCAAGGCGAAGACTCAAGCCACTACCCAGAACTCCAAGAAACTTCCAGAAATAAAAAGTAACATCAAAACAATGATACAAATGCAAATACTTGAACAAGGACTTGATTGGACCCCTACTACCCATGACATACATTTCGTCAAACATGTCAGAAATATGCATCCTACAGGTTTAAACAACATATCTTAGCGTAGGGGTCTCCCACTTATTGAGAATCACTAAGAAGCATTATTGCCTCATTACCATAGCTACATTACCATTAATTAAGTCATATATTTATTGTACATTCAATGATTAACCAAAACATGATGAGAGACATACATGATCATTGTCATAAAACTCACTCATAACTAGAATATAACGAATAGAAATATCAAGGATAGATTAGCCATATAAGCCACATATAAACAAGTATATTTACCCATAAAATACCAAGGAGAAATATAGCCCTTGTTGATGATTGCATAGGCTGACTAGGTATGGGACTTCCACGAACCACCCGACCATAGACTAGGCCAAACCAAATCTTTCTTTCAGTCAGTCACCCCAGTGCCATATTCCAAGCATGAATGTGAGATCTCATAAAACAAATCAATCAAAACCAAAACAGGCCTTCCAGAGGAAAAACCATCTCAACTCTCAACCAGTGATTCCACCTCACGGTCGAACATCACTAACCATCACCATATTGGTCTTTAGTCAAGTTGTCTAAGGCTCCAAAGCATTTGTTCCAACTAGGGCTTCTAGGACTAGCAACTCAAACCACAGTTGTCATCGGGCTTCTAGAGTGTTTGTCCAACCAAGTCTTCCAGGACTAGTAACTCAACCCACCAAGGGCTTCTAGAGCATTTGTCCAACCAAGGCTTCCAAGACTAGTAACTCAACCCAAGTTTTTACAAGGCTTCTAGAGCATTTGTCTAACCAAAGCTTCCATGAACTATTAACTCAACCCACAGCCAAAGGAACAAGAAAACCAACTAGGAAACAAAAGTAAAACCCGCAACACCATGACTATCCAGGAAATGGCAAGGCTAGGCAAAACCATTATCAATCCAGGAAATCCTCTATGCCAATGATAGATCATGACCAAATAACCACATGCATATTCCATGCATGTCAAAACTAGCAAGGAAATCATACATGCAACTCAGTACCTGCAAGAAAATCCATTGTAGTTGTTGATCTCGATGTCCTCTTGCGCTTTCCTGCTTTTCCTTTGCCTTCTTGTTCCAAATGCCAAGTATGCCACTCTACTTTGAGAGTGCTCCAAGAAAACTCTGAGTGTCCAAGAGTATGAGAGAGAGAGAATATAATGAGAGCTCCAAAACTGAACTGACAAAAGTCTGTGAACTGATCCTAGGAAACCTTTTTATTTATGAGGCCTCTAATTTCTTCAATTTTCCATTAGTTTCCTCCTCACATGCAACCTGTGACCTGTCACCTTCCTTTTTTTCAAATTTCCATTATTTTCATAAATAAATGCCATTTTTCCTTTCTGAATCCTTAACCATTACCTTTTCCAATTTCCATAGCCGTTAATAAACCAAATGAACAGCCACACTAGGATGTTTTGCCCAACATTTAGCTTGGAATACGTGTCACATGACCAAGGTCTTATTTTACCTTTATTAATTTTTACATGGATTTTTTGACCAGGGTTAGTACAGAACCCTCCCCCTTGGGGGAACATCGTCCTCAATGTTCAATGACACCTACAACCAACAAGACTGCTAAAAGAAATACACGTTGTCCATGGAGCTTTATAACTTAACTCGTTGTAGTATTTACAATGATCAACCTGCTGAGAAGCAAACCCACATGACAACATAAGAATCATGACAACCATAAAGACACAACACCATAGCACTTATTGGAGCTTTATAACACAACTCGTGGAGGTATTTACATCCATATACACATGTACATATACCCAAAACATCATACCAAGCATATACCATAGGCATATATCAAGGAAATTCGCTCAACCAATGAATAGAGAAGGATACATAGCCCACATCTAATCGTCCATCTCCCATGTAGCTTCATCGGGCCCAAAGTGCTTCCACTGCACTTTAACCTGCTCAATTGCTCAGTTTCGGAGCATGAACATCTTTCTCTACAATATACACTGAGGTTCTGGCTAGAATTATCCTTCTGGATCCACCTGCAGTACATACCTGTCAATCACATTATCAACATCTGTAACATACTTTTTAATCAATGATACATAGAAAACATCATGGAATTTCACTATCGGAGGCAATGCAAGTCGATAGGCTACTGGTCCAACCCTTTCAAGAATCTTGAAAAGTCCACGAAACCGAGGTGTCAACTTGGCACATAATCCAATCTGCAAGGAACTCTTCTTGGGCTTGATGCACAAGTACACCTGTTCCCTAACCTGAAACTCCTTAAACAACCTGTTCTGATCTACATAACTTTTATGTCTATCTTGTGTTGCCTTTAGATTCTTCTTGATTACCTGCATTTCTTGTTCCATTTATGCCAACATATTTGGTCCTATTAATACCCTGTTAACTGGATCACTCCAACTACTAGGAGTATTACAACTTTGACCATAAAGTGCCTCGAACAGACTCATCCTCAAAGACTCTCGATACCCATTGTTGTAAGCGAACTCTACTAGTGTAAGTTACTCTTCCCACTTTTGTTGCTAATGCATCACATAAATCCTCAACATATCCTCCAATATCCTGTTGACCCTCTCTATTTTTCCATCTGTCTGTGGATGATAAGTTGTGCTAAAGGCCAACTCTGTGCCCAAACTTGCAAATAACTCTTTCCAAAACATATAAGTAAACTTAGCATCCATATCTGACATAATCTTCTTTAGAACACCATGCAACCTCACCACATCCCTGATGAAAACTTGTGCTACATCGTTGGTTGAATAAGTAGACTTCACTGGAATGAAATGTGTTACCTTTGTCAACCCATCAACCACAACCATAATTGAGTCATGATGTCTAGATGTCCTCGACAAATTTGTGATGAAGTCCATGGAAATGACCTCCCATTTCCACTTTGGAATCGAGATCGGTCGTAGTTACCCACCTAGATTCTTACACTCTGCCTTTACTTGTTGACAATCTAAGCATCTCGCCATGAACTTTGCCACTTCTTTCTTTAAGTTCGGCCAATAGTAGAACTTCTTCACGCTGTCAATGTACTTTGATATCCCAAGGGACCTTAATATGGCTTCGCATGAAACTCCCTCGAGATAAGATTCTTGAGCTTACTGTCATCTGGCACATATATCTTGTCCCTAAATCTGACCAAGCCATATGATGTGAGGCAATAGTCCACATCTTGTGGACTTGTACCTGTACTTGTGCTTGTACTTATACTATGTTGTAACATGTTCATGAGCTCCATGTACTTGTTATCTTGCTGACCTGCCTGTATGGTATGACCCTATAAATATGTCCCATAAGAACTCATAGCTGCTGTGTGGTTCACTTGTATCTACCTACTAAGAGCATCTACAAACATGTTCTCTTTACCTTTAATGTACTTGATCTCAATGTCGAACTCACTGATCGTGGAAAACCATTTAGTTTGCCTAGCATTAAAATTTAGTTGGTAAAATAGATACCTCAATCCACTGTGATTGCTCATTAGTACAAATCTCCTACTAAGAAGATAGTGCCTCCACATCTTCAATGCATAAATGATCACTGCCAACTTAAGATCACGTGTCGAATAATTGTGCTCCTGCTCATTTAGTTTTTGTGATTCATAACATACTACCTATCCTTCCTGCATAATAACTCCACCAAGTCCTCTCTTGCAAGCATCTATGCATACCACAAACTCTTTGTTTGAATCTGCAATCTTAAACACTGGAGCATTTGTCAACAATTGTTTCAACTGCTCAAAACTTGTTGCACATTCTTCTTTCCATTGAAACTTCTTACCTTTTCACAACAATGACGTTATAGGATATGCAATGTGAGATAAGTTCCTAATGAACCTCTTGTAGTAGCATGTTAACCGTATAAATGATTTTACCTCATCCACATTCCTAGGAGATGCCCATTTCATGGTAGCCCTTACCTTCTTTGGATCTAATGTTATGCCTTACTTGGAAACAACATGCCCCAAGTAATGTACCTTTGTCTGAAAGCCACTGCATTTGCTAAGCTTAGCATACAATTGATGCTCTCTTAGTAATCTCAACATTGTTGCTCAATGTTTGACATGCGTTTCTTCATTCTTAGATTATACCAATATATCATCAATGAATACAATAAAAAACTTGTCAAGATAAGTATGCAACACCTTATTCATCAAACACATAAAAGTAGTTGGAGCATTAGTCAAACCAAATGGAACAACAACAAACTCATAATGTTTGTACTTGGTCCAAAAAGTTGTCTTGTGAATGTCATCTTCTTTAATGCATACCTGATGATATCATGATCTCAGATCAATCTTCAAGAATACTACTGCTCCCTTCAACTGATACAAATCATCAATCCTCAACAACGAATATATGTTCTTAATGGTCACCTTGTTCAACTACCTATAATCAATGCACAACCTGAGAGTACCATCCTTCTTCTTCACAAACAATATCGGTGTGCCCCATGGTGATAGACTTGGCCTATTGTATCCCTTGTCAAGCCTTTCATTAAACTGCAACTTCAACTCTACCAACTCTAGAGTACTCATCCTGTATGTTGCTTTGCTAGTGTTGCCCCTGATACCAACTCAATAGAAACTTCCCTGTGAGGTGGAAACTCTAAAATATCTGAGGGAAATACATCCTGAAATTATTGTAAAACTGAGTACCTACTCAAAACATCTGCATCCTCAACTTCCTTACCTTTGTCACTAGAAATATGTACCACAAATAACACACATCCTTTCATGTGACTACGCTTCGCCTGCATAACTGTCACAATTCTAATTGATGTTGCCTTCTTTTTAACATACAAGGCTCTTTGTTCTCCATTGCCATCTAATCACTCAATAGCTTTATCATAACAATCCACCTTGGTCCTATGGATATACAACCAGTTCACACCCAAAAGCATGCTATATGTAACAACCTTGGTTAAAAATCCATGTAAAAAAAATAAGACCAAGGTCATGCGACACGTATTCCAAGTTGAATGGTGGGAAAAACATCCTAGTGGGTGTTCATTTCGGTTATTATAGCTAAAGGAATTTAGCAAAGGCTTTAGAAAGGCAAAATGGCATTTTTGGCACATTTATTTATGAAAATAATGGAAATTAGGAGAAAAGGAAGGTGAAAGGTCATAGGTTGCATGTGAGGAGGAAAATGAAGGAAAATAATGGAAATTGAAAAAAATAAAGGCCTGGTTGATAAAATGATTATGAGGATCAATGGGTAGGTTTGGTCAGGGTTGGTCAGTGTAACCTTTGGTCATTTCAGTTTTTTAGCATTCTCATTATTTTGTCTCTCTCTCACACTCTTGGACACTTATAGTGTTCTTGGAACACTTTGGCATTGGATAATACAGGCAAAGAAGGCAAGAGGAAGGAAGGAGCAAGCAAGGAAGAGCATGATCAAGCAGCTACAACAGGATTCTTTGCAAGTATCGATTTGAATGTGTGATTTCCTTTAGATTTGGCATGCATGGTATTGCATGTGGTTCTTTGCTATCATGGCATGGATTTTTCTAGGTGTGACAGTGTTTTCAGTCTAGCCTTGCCATTTCTAGATAGTCGTGGAGTGATGGGGTTCTCATGTTTTGTTGATATGGTTTGCTGGATGGATTCAAAGCTAAGTGAGGTGGATCTCCCAAAGAACAAACACATGGCCTAGTGATACTTGAACCAAATTGTGGATTGCGGTAAAGCCATTGGGATAATTACCTGTGAACCAGACTGTGGGTTGCGGTAAAGCTAGGTATTGTGTGCCTCAGTGGGCCTAGGAATCCTTGACCAGTTAATGGCAAGATATATGGTAAAACCTAGAGGTGGTTGCCCTTGATGAGGCCTAGGAATGCTTGTCGTGAATGGCGGGATATACGGTAAATCCTAGAGGGTGGAGTCTCGGTCATGGCCTAGGGATTTGGTGTGGATTGTAGTAAAGCCTAGAGACTAGGAGACAAGGAAATTCCTCATGGTGTAGGTGGATAAATATGGTGGCATCCATGCTTGTTTTATGACCTAGTTCTATTAATGAGGGTGAGGTCGTGTAGCCTTGGGAAACCCTGGTTGAGTTTGATTTCAAGTCATTCATGCTTGGAACATAGCACGGGGGTGATTGGATGAAAGAAATATTTGATTCAGCCAATCTATGGTTGGGTGGTTTGTGGAAGTCCCAAACCTAGTTGGTCGTTGCATTCATTAATATGAGGTTATTTCTCCTTGTTATTTCATGAGTATTATATTGGTTCATATGTGGATTATATGGTTGTTGTTTCCTTGGTATTTTGGTTGTTATTATTCTAGTTATGAATATGTATTATGACAATGATGATGTATGTCTCTCATCATGTTTTTACTTGTAAATGAATGAACAATGTATCTATGGCCTAATAGATGAAATTGCAGCTAATGTGTTGAGGCACCAATGCTTCTTAACGATTCTCAGATAAGTATGAGACCCCTATGCTCAACTTTGTTGTTAAGACCTGTGGATTTCATATCTGTGATATGTTTGACGAAATGCTTGTCATGGCTAGTAGGGGTCTAGTCTAGTCCTTGTTGATGGTTTTGCAAATGTATCTTTGTTATGTTGTATAAATTCATTTTTGAACCTGTCATTGATTTCTGGGTAGTGACTCAGCCTTTGGGCCTGAAAAAATGGCACAAATCCTGGAGTCACGGGCACAACACTAGGGGAAAAGTCCGCAAAATCTCCCTTGCCCTTGCTGTGGGAGCTTCTAGAGCCTCCTAGATGCACCCTTGTCCATATCAAGGGAGCATCCACGGGTTTGATGCACTAAAAATTTAGTTGGTCTGAGGGGTTGGGAAGGCTCCTAGGAGTTTTTTTGTTAATGTGGAAGGCCTGTGTGGTGTGTTTCTATCGATTCCAATTCCTTAAGGTGATTTAGGAGGTTGAATCCCATTATAGTGACCTCTCGTCACATATTTACCCCAATTGGTTGGCTACTTAGGTAGATGTGGGATGAGAGTGTTACAGAGTGGATGTATGTGTTGTTAGGTACATTGTGTATATGTACGCGATTGAAGAGAAGCAAGGGCACTAGGTGCTTGTCGGGCATGCCAACCGATCCGGTGTTTGTACAGAAAGAATAAAGGCAAAAGTAAGGATCAATGAAGGATAAGTATTAGTATTTTATTTCAGCTTTATTATACATATGACCTATGAATGTGATTTATGATGGTTATATGTGATCAATGTTTCTTAGTTTATGATGATTTCATGTGATCTATGATTTTGATTATGATGGTTGCCTTTTGAGCTACCCGGATGTGATATGTCTATACATAATGATTGATCAAAGATGCTAGTTTGACTTGTTGTGATAGGAAGTAAACAAGATTGCAAGCGTACCTTATTGACGAGCTACCAATGAGGTATGATGTGAATTTATTTCAATTTATTTTAAATCTAATGGTAATTATGCGCTTGGTACAGGAAGCACAAAAATGTCTACGTTGGGTGGTTGAAAATGACTACAAGAATTAGCAACAACAGTGAAATAAATTCGAATAGGTAGCAGTATGCTAGTAAAGCACTTTAGGAGCAAGGCCATTGTGGGACACTGGTACCCAATAATGTCCATTGATTTCCATGAGTATGTTATGACCGATATTATGGTTTTGAGGTAGTTATATGCCTTGGTTTTTGACATTCTGATGTGAGGAAGGCTTGGCAATGGATGGATCATTTGAGATAGGGGATGTTGGGGAACTTGGAAAGCAAGTGACTGCACAGAAGGGGTGACCAGATTTCCCGAGGGACTGTGTAGTAGAGAAGGGAAGGTCGAGGATGGATTTGTTTTGGTCATTAGAATTGCTAGATGGAATCATACGCACATTGGCGGTGTGCCCTGGAACAATGAGTCAATAACTATTCGTTAAGAGGACAAGTGGCGTAGGATTGTAGTGCTGTACATTGGATGCAACTTTGACTTTGGAAGTGGATTTTGGACTTCCTGGGAAGGAAGTGAATCTTGGCATTACTTTTGAGGGTGGAGGTGTAAGCCTCTGGATTCCCTTGTTTTTGATGTAGGCATTGTATCCTTTTAATTTTTGGTTTAGCAAATGTGCACATGTGTATATGTGATTATTTAAATACCATAATGTGAGTTGTGTTATAAAGCTCCAGTAAACTGTATGATTGTCATGTTTCAACAATCACTGGTTATTGTAAATATTGCAACGAGTTGTGTTATAAAGCTCCATGGGTAGTATATTTTTTTTTTAGCAGCCTTGTTGGTTATAGGTGTCATTGAACACTGAGGACGATGTTTCCCCCAAGGGGGAGGGTTCTGTAACAACCCTGGTTAAAAATCCATGTAAAAAAATTAAGACCAAGGTCATGGGACATGTATTCGAAGCGAAATGGTGGGAAAAACAACCTAATGGGTGTTCATTTAAGCTATTATGGCTAAAGGAATTTGGAAAAGGCAATTGCAAAGGCTTTGGAAAGGCAAAATGGCATTTTTGGCACATTTATTTGTGAAAATAATGGAAATTAGGAGAAAAGGAAGGTGAAAGGTCACATGTTGCATGTGAGGATGAAAATGAAGGAAACTAATGGAAATTGAAGAAAATAGAGGCCTCATTGTTAAAAAGTCTTATGAGGATCAATGGGCAGGTTTGGTTAGTGTAAGCTTTTGCTTAAGCTTGGTCAATGTAACCTTTGGTCTATTCAGTTTTGGAGCTCTCTCATTATTCTCTCTCTCTCTCTCTCTTTCTCTCTCTCTCACCCTTGGACACTTGGATTTTTCTTAGAGCACTTTGGCATTGGATCAAGAAAGGTAAAGAAGGCAAGAGTAAGGAAGGAGCAACCAAGGAAGAGCAGGATCAAGCAACTACAACATAATTTTTTGCAGGTATCGATTTGTATGTGTGATTTATTTGCTAGATTTTGCATGGATGGTATAGCATGTGGTTCTTTGCTATCATGGTAGGGGTTTTTATACGTGTGACAGTGTTTTCAGCCTGGCCTTTCCATTTTCGAATAACCATGGTGTGTTGGGGTTCTCATTAGTTGAGCTATATTGCCGGATGGATTTGAAGTTGAGTGAGGTGGATCTCTGAAAGAAAGAACACATGTCCTAGTGATCCCTGAACCTGAATGTGGATTGCAGTAAATCCATTGGACTAGTGGCCCCTGAACCAGACTATAGTTTGTGGTAAAGCCAGGTATTGTGTACCTCGGTGGGCCTACGAATCCTCGATCAGTTAATGGAGGGATATATGGTAAATCCTAGAGGTGGTTTCTCTTAATTAGGCCTAGGAATCCTTGCCTATGAATGGTAGGATATACAATAAAGCCTAGAGGGTGAAGTCTCGGTTAGGGCCTAGTGATCTGGTGTGGCTTGCGGTAAAGCCTGTTTCTGTTGATGAGGTGAGGTGGTGTAGCCTTGGGAAGCTCTAGTTGAGTTTGGTTTCAAGTCCCACATTCATGTTTGGAATATAGCATGGGGGTGATTGGCTGAAATAAAGATTTGGTTCAGCCAATCTATGGTCGGGTGGTTCATGGAAGTCCCAAACCTGGTTGGCCATTGCATTAATTAATATGAGGTTATTTCTCCTTGTTATTTCATGAGTATTATACTGATTCATATGTGGATTATATGGTTGTTGTTTCCTTGGTATTTTTGTTTTTATTATGCTGGTTATGAATATGTATTATGACAGTGGTGGTGTATGGTTCTCATCATGTTTTTACTTGTAAATGAATGAACAATGTATCTATGGCCTAATAGATGAAATTGCAGTTAATGTGTTGAGGCATCAATGCTTAGTGATTCTCATATAAGTATGAGGCCCCTATACTCAGCTATGCTGTTAAGACCTGTAGATTTAATATTTATGATATGTTTGATGAAATTCCTGTCATGGCTAGTAGGGGTCCAATCTAGTCCTTGTTGATGTTTTTTCAAATGTATCTTTGTTGTGTTGTGTAAATTCATTTATGAACCTGTCATTGAGTTCTAAGCAGTGACCTAAGCTCTCGGCCTGAAAAAGTGGCACAAATGTTGGAGTCGCAGGCACAACATTGGGGAAAAATGTCCCCAGAAGCTCCCTTGCCCTTGTTGTGGGAGCTTTTAGAGCCTCCCAAATGCACCCTTGTCCATATCAAGTGAGTGTCCGAGGGTTTGATGCACTAAAACTTCAGTTGGTCTTAGGTGTTGGCTACCTGAGTGGTTGGGATGGCTCTTGGGAGTTTTGTTGCTGATGTGGAAGGTCTGTGTAGTGTGTTTCCATTGATTCCACTTACTTAAGGTGACTTAGGAGGTTGAATCCCATTATAATGGCCTCTCATCGCATATTTACCCTAGTTGGTCGGTTACTTGGGTAGATGTGGGCTGAGGGTATTACATTATATAAACCCAATGACAATACATTCAAATGTGTTGATATAAACATACCATTCAACTCAAATGCACAAGCTCTTAACCAATGATGAACTCGCTTCTTTGTACCTGTAGCCAATTGTACTAGTCAAGACTCTACATATACTTATTTATTCAAATCACGCTTATCCACAAGGTCAATATTAACATAACTATAATTAGATCCAGGGTTAATCAAAATAGAAACGACTTGATCATAGACTCCTAGTGGTCTGCCTTCTTGTTATCCAACACTTCATAGACCTGAGGAACACTTTGTCCAACATCTCCCACTGTTTGCGCTTTGTGAGCATTGTAGATCTGCAGTCTACCACCATGATGTTGTGGAAAATATCTCCTGCGATGATCTTTTCCACAATTCCAACACTGTATAGGCTTCCAACCAGCATCCTTGTTCTTCTCCTGAATTCCCTACCCTTTGTTAGATGCATTGAACTTCTTGTGCAGTTTTGCATTTTCTTTGTTCCCTGTTTCTTGATGCCTTGACCGCTTCTTGTCCCATTTCCCTTTATTCATTGCATTACCTTTCTAGTCCAGTTTAGTCTCAGATCTATGCTTTGATTGCTCATAACAAAGCTTTAGTTTCCAGATGGCCTCCTCCAATGATTTAGGCTCATCAAACTCAATCCTACCTTTGAATGCTATTGACAAGCCTCTGATGAATCTCTTAATATTGGCCTTCTCCTCCTTGAGGTAAGGAACATATCTCAACAACTCCATAAATATGCTAGTGTACTCCTCACTGATCATAGAGCCCATCTTTAGCTCATAAAACTCTTTTCCTCTATCATCATAGTACCTCTTTGATAGATACTTCTTCCTGAATAGTCTCTTGAATTCACTCCAAGTCAACTCCTCCTCATAGATATCTTTGACGTTCTTTACATCTTCCCACCAGATATCTATGTTACATTTAAGACTGAATGTAGCTATCTCGACCTTCATGTTCCCTAAGTAATCGTGTAATCCTAAGAACTTATTCATTCCAATCAACCATGCTTATGCATCTTGCGTTTTCTTGATTTCCCCATCTAATGTAGGTGGTTTTGCTTTCTTGAACTCATTCAAAAAATATCCTTAATCACTCCTCCTCTAAGGATGATAATGATGATGGTCATGATACTTGTTAGAACCATAACTAGAATAATACCGTGTCCATCACCCCTCTTGTCTGGAGTATCCAAGAACCCGCTATCCATGATCGTGTCATCTCTATCTAACTTGTGCTCACTATGGGGTTTACTACCATAGGCCCCATTAGTCCTATCCTCCTGTCCATAGATCATCCTAAGTGGTTCATGTCTCTATAAATCTGACAAACTCTGAAGAATTACTACATTGACTTCTGCTTGTTTCTCATGTGCCTACATGATTCTTTCATTATCTGCTTTGCAACTCCTTATTTCTTCCTTCAAACTCCTCAATGTGTCTGCTAAGTCAGAAGAACGCCCAACACCACAATGCTCATCTAATTCATAGGGAGAATCTTTATAGTCTACCATATTACCCGTCATCTTTGATCTCTTCTTCCTGCAAGGTGTATTATGTCAGCTAAACCAAACCATAAACAATCCAGCGTACCATAGTATAGTTCAGGGAGGATATCTCATCTGCAAGACTGACCAAATTAGCACGATGCATATATAAACATAATTAGATCAACATATAAGCATATTTTATGCCATTATCTAGTTAACAATGCATGAATATGTTGATCACATACCATGACTTCATGCACAACGATCATCATCGAGCCAATGCATGCATAATAACATATAAACACTAACACACATCAGGGATGCACGACCAACATACACTCACAAAAAAATACATTCAGCAATGACGCCATTGACTTTCACATAGCGATACCACTACAATCATGACTAATGCCATGCATAAACAACAAGCACATAGACCAAAATAACAAGGACCTATATGCAACTGAAATGTAGATGCGACAACACCTTCATCCAAGGGAAACATAAACCGGACATCACCCAAGGAGAACAAAACCATGCTCTGATACCACTCTGTAACACCCTCCTCCCACATCTACCCAAGTAACTATCCAAGCGGGGTAAACATGTGATGAACAATTACTATGATATGATTTAACTTCGTATCTATATTTTAAGGAAGTGGAATCGATAGAACATAGCCAACTTGACCTTCTACACATGCAACAAAACCCCCAAGAGCCATTCAACCCATCCAGGTGACTATCCCCTGAGACAAACTAACATTTTGTTGCCTAAAAGCCTTAGCCTCTCCATTGACATGGGAATGCATGCGACTAGGAACCTCCAATTGCTCCCACAGCAAGGCATGCCTGCGACTGGGGACTTTTCTAGGTAGTTCTGTGTCAGTGACTAAGAAGCATTGTTTCCTCATCACCATAACTACATTACCATCTATTAAGCCATATATTCATTGTACATTCAATGATTAACCAAAACATGATGAGATCCATACATGATCATTGTCATAAAACTCATTCATAACCAACACAAATATCAAGGGTAGATCAAACATATAAGCCACATATAAACAAGTGTATTTACCCATAAAATACCAAGGAGAAAGAGATCTCTTATTGATGATTGCATAGGCCAACCAAGTATGGGACTTCTACGAACCACCTGACCGTAGGCTAGGCCGAACCAAATCATTCTTTCATCCAGTCACTCCCGTGCCATATTCCAAGCATGAATGTGGGATCTCATAAAATAAATTAATCAAAACCAAACCAAGGCTTCCATAGTCCAAACCACCTCAACCCTCAACTAGTGATTCCACCTCATGTGCGAACATCACTAACCATCACCAAATTGGTCTCTACCCAAGCTATCCAGGGCTCTAGAGCGTTTTCTCCAACTAGGGCTTCCAGGACTAGTAACTCAAGCCACAGCTATTGTCGAGCTTCCAGAGCATTTGTCAAACCAGGGCTTTGAAGATTAGTAACCCAACCCACAAAGGGATTCTAGAGCATTTGTCCAACCAAGGCTTCTAGAGTGTTTGTCCAATGAAGGCTTCCATGAACTAATAGCTCAACCCACAGCCAAAGGAACAAGAAAACCAACTGGTAAAAAAAAGTAAAAAAGTAAAACCCACAACACCATGACTCTCCAGGAAATGGTAAGGCTAGGCAAAATGATTGTCAATCCAGGAAATCCTCCATGTAAATGACATATCATGACCAAATAACCACATGCCAAAAACTAGAAAGAAAATCATACATGCAATTTGGTACCTGCAAGAAAAATCCGTTGTAGTTGCTGATCCCAATGCTCTCTCGCACTTTCTTGCTTTTCCTTAGCCTTCTTGCTCCAAATCCCAAGTATGCCACACTCCTTCAAGAGTGCTCCAAGAAAACTCCAAGTGTCCAAGAATATGAGAGAGAGAGAATAGAATGAGAGCTCCAAAACTAAATTGAAAAAAGTATGTGAACTAATCCTTATAAGCCTCTCTAATTTCTTCAATTTTCCATTATCTTCCTTCATTTTCCTCCTCACATGCAACCTATGACTTTTCACCTTCCTTTTCTCCAAAATTCCATTATTTTCATAAATAAATGCCAATAAATACCATTTTTCCTTTCCAAATCTTTAACCATTGCCTTTACCAATTTCCCTAGCCGTTAATAAACCAAAAGAACACTCACACCAGGATGTTTTTCCCAACATTCAACTTGGAATATGTGTCCCATGACCAAGTTCTTGTTTTACCTATATTATTTTTTACATGGATTTTTTGACCAAGACTGTTACAATTGCATACATTAAGCTTCCAACTACGGATGCATATGGAACTTTACACATATAATCCATCTCTTCTTGAGTCTTGGGGCACATCTCCTTAATTAGTTTGAAATGACTAGCCATACGTGTACTAACTGGTTTTGCATTTTGCATATTAAATCTATCCAATACCTTTTCTATGTACTCACTTTGAGACAATGTTAATTTACGATTTTTCATGTCTCTAGTTATTCTCATACCAAGGATTTGTTTTGCAGCACCCAAATCCTTCATTGCAAATGAATTTGCCAATTTTCCTTTGAGCACATTTATTTCCTGCATGTTAGACCCTGCAATAAGCATGCCATCTACATACAATAGCAATATAATATAGTTGCCATCATTTTGTTTCTTAATATAAACGCATTGATCATATGACATCTAGTATAACCTTGTTTAGACATAAACCCTTCAAATTTGAGATGCCGTTGCCTTGGAGCATGTTTTAGGCTATACAAGTTCTTCAACCTACACACTAATTTCTCCTCCCCTTTGACCTCATACCCTTGTGGTTGCTACATATATAGTTCTTCCTCCAAATCCCCATCGAGAAAGGTTGTTTTTGCATTTAACTACTTAAGATGCAAATCTTTTACTACCACTAGACTTAAAATAGTTTTGGTTGAAGTCATTTTAATAACAAGAGAAAAAATTCCATCAAAGTATATACCTTTTTTTTGTGCAAACCCCTTCACCACAAGTCTAGTCGTATACCTGTGTTTACCTCCATCTTCTTCCTTCAACCTGTAAACCCATTTATTCTGCAATGTTGTTTTCCCTATACGCAACTTGATTAAGTCCCAAGTTTGGTTATGCATCAAGGAGTCCATCTCTTTTTCCATGGCCTGCTCCCACTTCTTCCTTGTTTCTACTTGCATTGCTTCTTCATATCTTTCAGGTTCACCAAAACTAGTTAACAATACATAATATAATGAAGGAGAGTATCATTTAGGGGGTCTACTTATCCTGGTAGATCTTCTAGCAACACTTTCATGTGTTTGAGGTACCTGTTGCTATTGTGGTTGTTGTTGTTGTTATGACTACTTATCATTATGATTTTCAAGCACCTTTACTTTTTCTGTGATCTCATCAAGCATTGTCTATTCTTTTTTTTTTTTCCTTTTCCTATTTCTTTCTCTGCATCTGATCCTTATACAAGGCCTTTTCATTGAATATGACATCTTTTCTTGTAATGATTTTGTGATTTTCATAGTCATATAAGTGATAACTAAAATAATTAACACCATATACAATAAAGATGCATTTCTTTGATTTTGCCCCAAGCTTTGTTCTATTTTCTATATTAATGTGAACAAAGGCTTCGCAACCAAAAGTCTTTAAAGATGAGTAGTTTACCTTTTTACCTATCCATGCCTCCTCTGGAATACCACCATCAAAGGAACTTAAAGGCCCTATGTTTATTTGATAAACAACAATATCTATAACATACGCCCAAAATTGTAAGGATAATCCTTCATGCAATCTCATGCACCTTGCACAATCCATGATTGTCCAGTTCATCCTTTCTTACACACCATTTTCCTGTGGTATTCCTGGAACTATATTCTCTTTACAAATCCCATGATCTGAACAATAGTTATCAAACTATTTGCTGCAATATTCATCTCCATTGCCTAATATGAGACACCTTAAATTCTTTCTTGTCTCATTCTCAACCAAAGCTTTCCATTTCTTGAAAGTTTCACATATACAAGATTTATTCTGAATACAACAAATCCATGTTTTTCTAGTTGCATCATCAATAAAAGTAACATAATAGCGAGATACACCGAGAGATGATGCCTAAGAAGGTCCCCATACATTTGTATGCACAAGCTCTAATTTTTTTCTCTTCTTTTCCTTCCCAACTCTGATGAATCTAACTCTCTTTTGTTTTCCTTAAGCACAATTTTCACAAAAATGCAAATCAACATGCCTCAAACTTGACAACAAATTTCTTGAGTGAAGAATTTGCATCCCTTTGTCACTCATGTGTTCGACCCTATCATGCCACAATGTCATATTTGTTCTTGTGGAGGTCAAAGCATTAACAAAATAAGAAATACCATTGCATAAATACAATGTACCAACCTTTTATCCTTTTGGTATTACCACGGCTCCTTTAGTGACCTTCCAGGTTTTGTCTGTGAATGTAGTTACACAACCTTCACCACCTAATTACCCTTTTGAGATTAGATTTTTCTTTAGATCTAAAACATGCCTTACCTCCTTCAATAGCCATTAGTTTCTATTTTGTTGCTTTATAAAAACTTACCCATTCCAATTATTTTACAGGTTTATCATCACCCAAATGAACATGTTCAAAATCTCCTTGAACATAGTCATGAAAATGTTTCCTATCAGGTGTAACATGGAATGAAGCCCCTAAATCAACCACCCAAGCATCAATAATATTTTCTAATGAAAGAATCAAAACTTCTTGCAACATGTCACTTGTCACATTCGCTTCATGATTATTCTCTTGTTGTCCATATTCTTCTTTTCCTTTCCGATATTTGTAGTCTTTCTCCAGGTGTCCTTTCTTCCCACATTTCCAGCACATTATACCTGATCTGGATTTGCATCTGCGTTTTCTTGACTTACTGTGATTTCCTTGGCTCCTTTGTCTTTCCATTTTTCTTCCCCTAGTCTCTGCAGTCAAATCATTACTTGATGTCTCATCAGAGATTTTCCATTGCATTTCCTCGCTAAAGATGGCACCAACAACATCATCAAACTTTAAAGTACTAGATCAAGAGATAGAGTTACTAATAACCATAACTAATCCATTCCAACTTGTTGGCAATGAACACATAAATAACATAGCCCTAACTTCTTCATAAAAATTTACCCCTACAAAACTTAACTGACTGGTAACCATGTTAAATTCATTTAAATGATCAGCAGCAGATCCACCTTCTAACATCTTCATATTAAATAGATGCTTCATAAGCAATACCTTATTTGAGGTTGAGGGTTTTTCATATAGTTTGGCCAATGTCGTCTTTAAACTTTATGTTGTTGTTTCCTTTGAAATGTTAAATGCCACCAACGCTACAGGCACAACCGTATTGTTCCTAGTTCCTTTATGTCGAGAATCTCCCATTCTACATCCATCATACTCATCGGCTTCTTTGATTTTCCGCTCAATGGTAGGTACAAATCTTTCTGATACAAATAATCTTCCATTTACATCTTCCACAGCTGGTAGTTTTGGTCATTAAATTTCTCGACCCTAAACCTACCATCTTCAGTCGTTGCTCCCACTTGAACCAGGAACCCTTCTCTCCTGTGAGTTTATCATCCAAATAGACCTTCGACTCTGATACTGGTTGTTAGAAATTAATTAACGGAGCAATGAAATACACAAAATATTGTGGAAAGAAAAATACAGAAACACATAAAACAAAAGCGACACAAATATACATGGTTCACCCATTTTTTGGCCACGTCCATAGAGAAACAACCAATCCTTCCTATGTTATTATCCAACAAAATGAAGAGATACAACCTACAACAGATCCAATGTAATTTATTTTTCACTCTCACACAGTCTCCTCTCTCTCTCTCACTCAAAATAATTATCCATAGCCACAATACAATTCCCTCATATAAATTGAGGGGGTGCCTTATAGGGAAAAAACCCTAAATTAACATAACTTCTACCGTCATATCATTCGCGTAATGAATGACCTTGATTGACTACAAAATTACAACATTTTACAAGGCAAATTTTCATCTATTTTTAGCTTCACGAGGGGGGGGGCTCATAAAAGTCACAGTCGGCCCCACCTGGGCCTCCCTTACAGTGATTAAATGGGTGACATTTCCACCTCGATAAAAACTGGGATCCAACAATACTGAAACAAAAAACCTTTGAACAATCAAGAAGATAATTAGGCTCCACACCCAATAGAAACATTAACATAATTTTATATAGGGGATGGTAATGTGAGGAGCGATCGAGGAAAGAATTGAAGAAACCCTAGTCACCACACTGATGGTTTAAGGTTCTAAAGGGTCTGACCCCCCACCTCCCCCACTTGATCATAATATCAATGCTTTCAATGCACTTGTTTCTAGTGGTTTGAGGTTCCAACTCTCCACGTGAGCTTGATTTTCGAAGAAATCAGATGATGTCTTGAAAATTGTGATTCATGCTAATTAATCCTCTGCAATGGCTCTCGGGCTAGCAGGGAGAGGATCGCTGAACAATTTATGGGCTTGTGGCCCTCACCATGCTCTCTAAATCTCCGGGAGGATAAAAACTAGAAACCCATGATTGAAGGAAAATGTCTTGTTCCCTTCTGTGAGAGGGGTTTTTCTCTTTCCTCTTTAAAAAGAAAGAAAATTGAGATCTTATTTTTCATAGTGAGCCATATTTTATGGGGCTCGAGGTTTGTATCTAAACCAATGGATTCCATATTTCAACCTACAAAAATAGTGTTCCATCAACTATTTTTATTTGGGTTAAATTGTAATATATTCCCCATTCATTGTTGGAACAAGGACACCTTTAAGAACATTGGAAATGCTATGGGTTGGTATATCGATTGGGCATAACCATGAGAAGGTGTGCAATCTTTTACCAATATTTGTGTACAAGTGGATCTTGCTAAGGGACTCCCAAAGGCAGTAAATATTCGACTAGATAATTGAACTGATTATGAGGAAGTGGATTATGATCAACTTCCATTTAAATGAAATACATGTCATCAATGTGGGCAATTTCCTCGAAAATGATCAAAATAAAAATAAATCCATAAAAATAATGAGAAAAGAGAATAATAGCAACAACCAAAAAGAAGAAAGGGTGTCCCTAGAAAAATACAGTGATAAGGATGCAAGAAGGAAATGGATTGGGACCTAAAGACCCTTCCTCTCCAAATAAATTAGCTGCCAAAGGTGAATAATTCTCCTCTAGCAATAATAAGGTTTGGTAGGGAAATCCCCTATCCATTACACTGAGAAATATAGTTGGTCAATCACCAACATGCAAGTTATAAGGGTCAAAATGACATGCCTCCCCTCAAATATGTTCTAACTCGAGAAAATTTAGTCATAGAGGAAGAAGTTGCATCAAAAGAGGAAGAGTTATTCATTCCACTAGAAACACCATGAATCATTAGGTACCTTTGGTTTATGGATCTACAGACAAAAAATTAGAGGGTGAAAAAGTAACCCATTAAAAAACCACATAAGAGAGTAGGTTGTCGCACTTATAGAGATGTTAAAAGTGCACATACAGAGAAGAATGAAGAGTGAGGCTCTAAAAGGTCATTGGAAGTGGATCTTAGATAACCCATAAACAAACCCAGAACAAGGACTCAAGGGTAGAAAAAGAAGCCACACATGT
Organism: Pinus taeda; assembly: GCA_000404065.3. Classification (NCBI taxonomy): domain Eukaryota; kingdom Viridiplantae; phylum Streptophyta; class Pinopsida; order Pinales; family Pinaceae; genus Pinus; species Pinus taeda. The sequence continues at coordinate 231,503 of APFE030645116.1, forward strand.
ACTAAAGGAGAAAAATAAGGAAGGTGATACAACACCTACAAAAAGGGTTGAAGATGGCAATGCCTCCTCCTCTCCATAATTTTTGTAAGTGTTTAAGAAAAACTCAAGTCCTTCCCCTCCTTTGATAAGAGGTAGGAAAGACAACAAATAAATAAACTCCAACTTCCATAAATCTTCAAGCTTCTCCAATTTACAGGGAGTGTCTTTTGATAGTTCTCAATCATTCTCTGTTTTTGTATCACTTTATGTAAAGGGCCTAGAGATGTAATCCTGCCTCCTGTCAATTAACATGTGCTGTAATTTTTGTCAAAATTTGCAAGTATTTTGGTGTAAATATAGGCATATTGGTTTAAATATCAAAGAAATCAGACTTTTTGATCCATTGAGCATTCAAAGGATTTGTGCATGTGAGTCAGATAGCTGGAATAACCCTTCTATTGTAATTGTTGCATCCATAATGTAAATTTTTATAAATATAAAATTATCATTATGGTTTAAAAAAAAATACACGTGTATAAACTTTGCAATTTCACATTTTCATTTATTTTTCAATAATGAATAAATATATTATAATTTGGTTGTTTTATAATAATTAGTGGCAACAATTGTTGATTAGTTACAATTATTTAAGGAAAATCAATCACCTAAAATAATTTGTTGGTAATCCATAAAGGGTTAAAGTTTTACTCATTCCTAGCAAAGTCTAACTTTCTTCCTTGCATTTGAGGAAGACTAATTCTTATCTAAGTAAAAGCAAATTTAGATTATAATCCAAAACTAATTACTTTTTTCATATAATACTTTTCAAAATTCAATCTTGTATTTTCCTTATATTTAAATATTGAAAATAAGTTAAAAAAAAAAAGATTCTACAAAATTATTTTAATTTAAATAAAAAAATCCCCTATAGGGATGTTATTATAGTTACAATAAGGGCAGGGACTAATATGTTAGGGCTCTCTTATGCCCCATCCCCTCACACACCACACCGCCTTGGTGTATTAATGAATCCTCACCTTCCAAGGAGGGTGGTATACGCCCTTTGGCATGTATTTTTGTTTGGTTCCATCACATGGTTGTAAGTATCCATCCTCCTCCTCCTTATCTGCTACTTGGTTACCCTCCTTTTGTTTCTTTGTCACCTCCTTTAGTTGCTCCCTCTATTTACCATGACCTTTGACTACCATGCAATTGCTCGAGTGTGGGGTCCCTTCTAGCCCCTTTATCTTTCCCTCCACCTCTAGTGTCTTTTTCCAAAGGAGAGGACTTACCCAAGTCCTTCGATAATGCAACCTTCCTAACACGGTCTATTGGTCAAGTTTTTCCATCATTGACTCTTGTAGCTCCCAACTCAGCTCCATCCAAGCCTTAGTTGAGTCTTACTGCCTCCAACAACAATGGCACACAAGCATGCACATTTTTGCAAAGGAGGAGGGGGGTAAGGAGTGATGGGTGGCTTTAGAGCTTGATTTTGGGAAAACTCTTCAACTCGTAGTTTTCATGAGCACACCCCTCTTGATATTCAAGAGGAAATTCATTTAGTTGAGAAGGAAATTTAGCAAGAAAATCAAGAGGTTTTGGACTCGAATGTCATGACAAGTATTTCTCTCTGGGTCCTTAATATAGGTAACTCACGAGGAAGATAAAACCATTACCTTCATACATTGAACCTCTACTAACACATTAAGTTGTTGTTGGGCAAGATTCCCGTGGACAAAAGGCAGACTTAGGTGAACCTCGTGCATTGCCTAGACAAGCTTAGGGACCCCATGATGGATGTGGAAGGAAGGTTGACCAAGCTAGAGATGGGGTCATCTCCCAACTGTCCAATTCCTTTGCCATGCAAGGTTGAGGAACAATCCATTAATCTAGACACCTCATTATCCTCCTAAAGCTCAGGGTTCTTATTTATCATGATTTTAATTCTTGTATCTCGATGTTTTTCCACTAGGGTTGTTAGCACCTTGGTTTATGAGTTTTTGTTTAGTTTTACTAGCTTGTTTTCCCACACTTAGTGAAATTCAATTGCCACACATTTTGATATTTGTTGTTGGATTCCCCTATGTTGGGGTGACAGTTTCATAGTAAACTTTTAGGTCTCAAGTTGTAATTGTGTTTTAATTTTGTTTCCTCGAACTCTCTACTCTTCTATATTTGGTCTGGTTTCTTGAGTGACAAGACAAAGACAGTAAGAAACACAAATCAATTTTAATTTTTTGAAATTTTCAATGTAGAAATTAGCTTAAAAAAACTTTTATTTTATATATTATAATATAAAAAATAATGACTTGATAATATCAAACATCAAATGTTCACTCTTCAATCATAAATAAAAGCCTTTTAACTCTAGAAAACACATTTGAACATTCTATAACACAAATGCGCACACACACACACACACACACACACACAAATATATATACAAATAGCGTTCTTTTGCATATTTCAAAGAAAGTATGGTCATAAAATTTTACTAAAAGTCGTAATTGTGTAAGTTGGATATCCTCTTATAGAGAAATGTTTATCCCATGGAGTAAAAAATCTTGAAATTTCTTAAAAACAAAATTGCAATGAAGAGGGTGTTAAATTCACTTCCAAAATACATATGTTGGAAAATTTGGTTGGTGCATAATAAAGTGATGTTCAATCAATTATGAATAGGGTAATTGTAATTGCTACCAAAGTTAAAGGGTTTCTATCATAATACCTTAGTAGTAGATTTAGACTTGATGCACAACCTGTTGAGATTTTTAGCTTGGGAGGTACTTGATCTAGGTGGATATTAGTGGCCACCCACCTATTCCACTTCGACCCCCACCATTGTTTCTTTTAGTTTTTTTTTTTTTTTTAGTTTCCTTTATTGTAGCACAATTTACTATTTTTGGTAGTTTTTTTGTCCTGAACTTCCGGAACTGTTTTGAGGCCCTAAACGACGTTGTTTTGGAAAATAGGCATAAATAGGAGGAATACTAACACTTGTAGTCAAAAGTTATAGTCCTCGGATAGATATTTCTAACAAGGTATCGTGCACGCCAAACAAAGATCGTATGCCAAAGTTACGACCCCGGGAAGTTGATGTAACAATTTACCCGAACGGGGCCCATAGTTTTGGTGCTTCATCTCCTAGGGTTAGGTTTTTGGATGTTTAGGGTTTTCCATTGTTTATCAATAATAAATAGGCCTTCGAGTCTCATAGTAACACAATTAAGAGGCATGTAGTTGTTTAGTCAATTCAATGTTCTTAAATTGCTTACATAAATTATCGACCGAAGTTGGTAAACTTGTGAAGTGCAAGTGCACTATATATGCTAGAAGCCTTTTTTATTTTATTAAGATGATGATTGTGTTTGTTTTAATGATTTTATTTATTCCTATGTTCCTAATGAAACTGAAGATTTACAATTAAATTCCTACAATCAACTCTTGAAAAGGAAAGTAAGACAAGCTATCATGATCCTATTTAACTGACTATTGTTAGTTTCAAAGGAATTACTATGCAAAGTGATGGAAAAGCAAAACTATTTTGTAAATTATGTGAATACTTCTTAAAGATAAATTGTGTTTTTGAAAATAACTAAAAAGAAAGTAATCTTGGAATCTATAACTAAACTACTTATGTTCTAGAAAAAACAATTACTTCTACTCTAAAAAAAATCTCTTTTATTCAAGCATAAATTGATAAAGAAATCTATGTTAAGATCTACACACACTGCGAATGACACTTCTATTTGAAAAAATAAATTGAAAACATAATGAATGCATTCTAATCAAATGTAATTGCTATGGAAAGAAGACAATTATGTACATAGTCCTATTTTAGAAAGCATACAAATGATATGAAATTGACAAACAACAAATGAAAAGTTGTAAACAAGTAATTACAAAGAAATGAAAGTTGCGATAACCCAATTCTAAAAAGGAAATGAACTAAGCTAAAAATAAAAGAAAAAACCTCGACTATCTAGAGGGGCCCTCCACAAAACAACAAGTTTTAAGACTTTAACTCAACAGTTAACTACGCATGATATCGATAAAATGCTTCTTCAATTAAAAAGGAATAGAGTTATGAAACTTCAATCTGTCAATTAAACATTACATATATGTGTGTGTCTTTCTGTTTACAGAGTTATATATTTATAGCATTCGTGCTCAACAGATTGAAACTTTCATGCCTTAAAACTTAAAACAATCATAATCTAAATGCTAATCCTATAACGAAGAATTTAACGTTTCTCAATGATTTTCTATTTGGAAAGCAAATCAAAGAGTCATGATCTATTTGAACTTTCGCTACTCTGTTCATCCATGCATTGACATGCTTCTTTGACTGCGCCACTGTGCGATTTCCTTTATGATTTGGCTCGAGCAAATAGGAGGAGATCCATGAGGAGATCAATCCCCAGCTGCCCATTTTCTTCTTTGCTTAGCCGGCGTACTGGAATCTGGCAAACCATGGAGATAGATGCGGAATCATGAAACAACTGCAAAATCATGTTAATTCCGTAGCTATTACAATCTTTAACTTAATAATAAGGCACATTAATAAATATGAAAAATAAGACATCTAAGTAGCTTACTATGTCTAAATCTATAGTTTTATTGTTCATTTGAGTTGATAAAAATGATGAAAAGAGGAAAAAAGGATGGAAATGGTGTCAAAAACAAAACAATCATGAGACTCTACATTCCCCCATGCTGAGGTCTTTGCATTTCCTCATGCAAAACAAAAAACTGATGTCCCTTGTTTAATTACTACATTTTTTTTGAAACCTCTACAAGTACATCCAACTTCATCTTTTTCCCTTTCTTTCCACCCACTGCAATCCTTGGATTTTTCATGAGAATCTTGTACTTCAAGTTTATGACTTGCCTTTGTAGAGCTCTTTTTTTCTGCTTCAACTTCTTGTTTTTCTTATACCACAGACTTCAGTGTAAAAGAAGATTGTCACTCTTAGCCATTTGGATTTCACTCTACGCCTTTAGGGGTTTGATTCTCCTTTTGAATGTACCTGTTGTTATCACTCCAAAATTTCTCTAGAGTTGTTATGAAAGAAATGATAGAGGTAACCAAAAACCTACTTTGGAGATTAGGATATAGCCTTCCTAATGCTCAGAAAGGGCTCTCTTTTTATGATTTAACTTTGTTTAGTTAATTGATTTTAGGCTAGTTATGATTATACTTGGGTTTTGATTTTGATTTGGCAGTGGGATCACTGACTTAGATGGATAGAGGGATGTCTTTTGCCATTGGGCTATGGGATCAAGTGTCAAGCAAACAGGACTGGATCAAGTTCTAAAGATAGTGTTTATAGGGTAAGGTAGCTAAGTAAATTCAGATCTTAAAGCTGGATGGTGAAGTGGTTTTCAATCGAATCCAAGGAGCAATTAAGGGTTCCTTAAATCGATAATGAAGGAAATGGTAGGGGTCAATTGAAAATAGGGAGCAATGAAGGATTCCCTAATCTGGATATCAAAAGAAAATATTAAAATGATCAACTGTTCAAGACAAAGTGTACTTAAACAAATTCTATAATATAATTTCAGTCAATTCATTCAATTTAGATAACATGCAAGTTTGTGAAACACATAAGAAAATAACAATTTGACAAAAGAAAATACTTCACTGAAGTAGCTCAACACATGAATCCTGTAATGCAATCTCTTTATTACTCAGTCTAGTCTACTGACTTGAAAAAATGGTACAATGAACCCTCAGGTTACAAATCAATACAACTCTAGAAATGTATAGCGATCCACCCTCTATACTTCGAATTATGAAGTATTTACACAAAAATAGTTTACAAAATATTCCAAACTGTCTTGGGAATTAATCTAGGAAAAATAAATATCTTCATGCAAGAAGATAGAGACAGATATTCAATTGCTGCAATCTGTCCCTATTTATTAGGCTCTGCTATTTTGTTCTTTGATCTTTTGCTATTTCTTCTCCTTTTTTGTTGGTCTTACGCGCTGGATGTCTTTCGCTTTGCTTTTTAACTGATACTTTTTACCCTAATACTTTTTCATCGCGCTGATCTATTATTTTTCTTTCACTACCCTGTATTTTACTTTTAGCTTGCAATTTTACAGTAAGTCATTTAATTTCTCCCATGTCTCTGCATTTGATAATTTGATATTTACCATTTTTCTGTAGATTTCATCTGCTTCTGTGTACTTTGCAAAGGTGGGCTTGTTCACAAAAAGGTCTTTTACCTCATGCTGGAGGTAAAACAGGTTCTCAAATGTCTGGTACAGAACCTTTCCTGTAGGCATACCCTTCATAGATGAATTATTTGCCTGACCTCTTGCCACTTCTCTTATTTTTTTTTTGTAGTCTTCTTGTGGCATCAATATGTCATTTATCACTAGGGGATTTGGCAAACCTTTCTGCCTTAAAGAATCAAACATAACCATGAACCTGTCTATAGCCCGCTGCATGGTTTGGCATTTGTCCTCAAGGTTCATAATCAAATTCCTCTTGGTGAGCACCTTTTTCACCTCTAGTATGGTGCCAGTCCTGTCAGCTATGTCCAGCTCCTGCAATTCATATTTATTTTTAGAGTTAAGGAAGTGGATTATTCTGGTGGCTTCTTTTGGCATGTCTCCAAGTTCAGCCTTAACTCTTTGAATTGCTTCTGTAGCCTTGTTGACTAAGTAATTTTGTTCAAAGATGACTTGTATAGATGGCCACATATCATTGACAGAGTCAATGATATTGGCCCATAGTTGTTCTTTAGCTTGGCCAAGTGGCTCCTTTAATGTCAATTCTTTTTCCAAGCTCTTCATTCTTTCAGTCAACCTAGTTGACTTCTGAACTTCATCCTTGTGCATAATCTGTGCAAGTTTATTCTTGTTCTCTAGACTTGTTATCTTTTGATGCTCCTTTCGCAATGATTTTGTTGTTAAATGTAGTGGTTATCTTTGTAGAATCCATCCTCTGTTTGATGCTTTGTTGAGTAACCCTGTGTTTCTTTTTCTTCTAATGCTGCCACTGTAGATCCATCCCTTGATTGATGCCTTTAGGGCAGTGGTATTTCTCCCCTTTCCTTCTCTCATTTATATCTTTTATCTAGCTGAACATTGCACTTACTTTGCCCCAAGTTTGCCGGCAGAAACTAGCCTCGCTTCCATAGCCCAATGACCCCTTCTCTTGTTGTTTTTGACCCACGACTTTCAAGCAAATCCCTGTACTTCATAGCTAGCCTAAGATTCAGTTATCGCAACCACGTTTTGTTGGAAAAGAGAGAGCCCTCTTTGGTTTGGTAGGGCTAGATGCCAGATCAAAAGCTTGGTCTATGGTTACCTCAGAATTACCTCTTCTCAGCCTTGAGGTTCATTCTGAGTGCTAACATATTGGCGTCGTTTTCGGGGAACGAGGTGGCAGATCTTCTCTGGGAAAGATCATTCAAGTTGCAGATCTGGTTGCTGATGGTGGGTAGCGATCAGACACATATGAAGGTTGAAACATTCACCTGGCAACTCCAACTCAATCTAGAGATTCCAATGCTCACTGATCTGTTCATATACTAAAATAAGATGATGGTAGGGTATGTGGCAAACCCTGTGCTTTGTGAAGTTTTAAAAGAAGTTAGAGATCAGTTAGTGGATATTGAAATAGACGAGTTATTTTACATTACCGAGCTTCAATGTTTGAGATCTCTAAAGTTTCCTCTTAACAGTAAAACTGGTTTCTTTGAGGTAGTGGTTGAAAATTTTGAGAAGGAGATTGAGTATATATATGTTCAAATTAGGTCATATGAATTCCGAGATCCAAAAAGTTCTTGGAAATTCTCCCTCCAAAACAAGAAGCCATAGGGCTGCCCGTGGATGTTTGCATTGACAGTTTGCAGCTGGAAGCATATGTTGAGGAGTTAGGGTAGCAGATCATTAAATATTTAAATTTGTAAAAAAAGGTTGTAAAGATCTAGTCAAATATTCCAATTCACGATACCTGTGAATAAAATGAAAGATATTTTTGTTATATGTCTCGTGGTTGAAAAAAACCTCCATGGGTTTCTCAAAATTACTTTCCATCTGTTGTAAAATGGCGTCGCACTACAATGACTAAAACAGTAAAACAAATGCAAAATTTTCTTTGTTTTAATGTAGGGTTCAAATATCTCCCACATAGTAACACCTGTGCATAAACTGAAGGAGGTTTTTGTTATTTGGTATGTGAATGACAAAAACCTATTTCACTTTTGTAAAGTTCATGTACATTACTTCAGAAACTGATTTTGTAGTAGACTTGTCCATGTGTGTAGCAAATGACCTCAAAACATGCATAACCAAGAACCAATCATTCATTTCGATCATATATTTTGATTCAAAAACTGGTTACGGGAGTGTGATATATCGTTGGAAATATTTTTGCAAGCTGCTTCTGATGGACATACTTAGGATATGATTTGCACTGAAACTCATGTGTAAAACATATATGAAAACCAGACATAGTAAGAGCCCATTTTGATCCCTAGTGACAGGTTGCGAAGACTGGAACTAACAGCTTCACCAAGGAAGAGATCTTTGCTTCATCCAAAAATGTCGCCTTCCCTACAACATCAAGCCCTTCATGGGTGTGGTATTGTGTGATGTTGCACCTCTTGAATTTTGTGATGTATTATTAGGTCAACCATACTTTTGGAAGCATCATGTTGTATATCAGTCGAGGCCTCACACTATTAATATTTCTTTGGGTGATAATTTATACAGGATACCGAAGGCATCCCTACCTACCAACAACTCTTTTATCTCTACTTAGCAATGCAGTAAGGTCATCTCCCAGACTGGGAAATTTGTTTTCTTTCTGATTCACTCTCAAAGTAAGGGGAAGATTGTGGCCTCATCCATGGCCCCCGGGAAGGGTTCCTCCATGCAGCAGAAGCAGGTGGATAAGATCGTAGAAAAATACATGGACATCTTCTCCTCACCCATAGGTGTCCCCTTACACTGTCAGGTCAAGCATTAAATCGATCTAACTCCCAAAGAACCTCTACCCAATGAGCCTATATATCGTTGCTCCATTATGGAAAATGAAGAGATCAAGTGGAAAATTTAGGAGTTGTTGCAAAAAGGGCACATCTGACCAAGTTCCTCACCTTGTGAGAGTCTGATTGTACTTTTATAGAAGAAGGATGGGACCTAAAAGCTCTGCATTAATTATTGGGCACTAAACAAAATCACTGTAAGGAATAGGTATCCAATCCCATAGATTGATGACCTTCTGGACCAACTCAAGAGGGCCAAGTATTTCAACAAGTTTGATCTAAAGTCTGACTATCACCAGGTTCCAATAGAGTCCACAGATGTATGGAAAAGTTCCTTCAAATCCAAGAAAGGCCTTTTTGGATGGTTGGTTATGCCCTTTGGGTTGACAAATTCCCCTGCTACTTTTACGACGCTAATGGATGACAACTTGTGGCCCTTCACCAACTCATTCGTGGTTGTTTATCTAGATGACATCCTCATCTTAACTAAAGAGTTGGGAAGAACACTTGCAACACATTCGATAGGTCCTTCATACCATGTAGCAACAGAAACTGTGTGCCAACTTGGATAAATGCACCTTTGGCATCAGTCGAGTCCAATATTTGGGTTACATCATGGATGAGCGAGGCATGCATGTAGATCTGACTAAGATCCAAGTCATTCGGTATTGGCCAACCCCGACCACTCTAACAGAGCTTTACAACTTTTTGGGCCTTGCAAATTTTTATTGGAGGTTCATGTTGGGATTCTCCCATATCACTTGACCTTTGAGTAAGAGTATCAATGGCAGAGTGAAAGAAAAGTTTTCCTAGTCTGAATCCCAATAGAAGGCATTCGTAGAGTTGAAGCGCCGCCTCTGCTCTACACTAGTACTCACATTTCCAAACCTGCAACAACCATTTGAAATTGAGACAGATGCCTCTGACTATGCTATTGGTGCAGTCCCCACCCGACACGGGCGTCTAGTGGCCTATAATAGTGAGACACTTTCCGACACAATTAGGAAGTACCCCACCTATGATAAAGAGATGTATTCTATTGTGCAGGCTTATCGACAATGGAAACATTACATTTTGGGGAAGAATATGATCATTCAGATTGATCATTGACCTCTTCAGTTTATACAGACACAAGGGAAGTTGCAGAATGATCACCATCAAAAGTGGTCTACATATATGCAACAATTCCACTTGAACATTAAATACAAAAGGGAAACACCAATCATGTTGCATACTGCCTTAGTCGTACCTTAGTTGTAGCACTAACTATTGTTCTCAATTCTTGTGGCCACGAGACCTATGGATGGCCGCAAGTATACAAAAATTATCCAGAGTTCACCTCCACATACCAGATGCTAGTAGATGGCAAGAAATTTTTTGATTTCCACCTCTAGGACACATTATTATGCTACCTGGGCCACCTTTTTGTTCCTTCAAGCAAACGTGCCAAGATGATTTGGGAGGCACACTACAGTTGGGTCGCAAGACACTTTGGTGTGGAGAAAACTATAGTCGTACTACAAAAGTACTTTTATTAGCCGAAACTCCGATAGGATGTTGGGAAATATATCAGGTCCTACATTGTCTGCGCCATCGCCAAACCAACCATCAAGAAGCAAGACCTGTACACTCCTCTTCCTACTCCCAACCAACCTTGGGAATCCATCTATATGGACTATCTGTCTCACCTCCCTTCTACCAAGCATGGTAATGGCTATGTATTTGTTATTGTGGACAAATTTTCTAAGGTGGCTATACTGGAAACCTGTAAGAAGAGTATCACAATAGAGGACACTTCCAAACTCTTTTTTGAAAGAGTGTGGGTACATTTTTGGATCCCATAGACCATTATATCGAATCAGGATAACATGTTTCTCAGCACATTCTAGTGAACCCTTTGGACACTATTGGAAACCAAGCTCACAAATTCAACTACAATCCATCCCAATAATGATGGCCAGCCAAAGGTCGTCAATAGGATGATAGTGCACATACTTTGGATGTACAACTCCAAGCATCCATGAACTTGGGATGAGAGCCTTCCCTATGTGATCTAGGTTTCTCCAGAAATAGAACTGGCCTTGAAATAACTCAAAAATCAAAATCATCGAATGGAATTTAAACTTGGGCCAAATCATAGTGCTTGGTGCCCTGATTCCAACAGTGTAAACAACACTCAAATATGAGTTTGTATACTCAAGTTATAGCTGGTCAAAGTTATGGTCAAACTTAGCCAAGTGGCAGTCACTAACGAGGCAACAATTTGACAGAGTCTCGACGCACAGAATCTGGCGCACGGAATCTAGCCACATAGGGTGGGCAGGCCACCCCCCGTTTGAACCACGTATACAAATGTCGGCCACATTACATTCAAACCTACCGTCGATTAAAAACATATGTCACGTTTCAAAGAAGATTCAAACCAAGTATGGGGTGGGTAGGTTTTGAACCCAACCCACTTGCATATAACTCGCCGACGGTTGCCAACAAGTCGTTGGCTTGTTATTTGAAAACTCCGCCCATGAAATCCTACATAACCCCAAATTCGCCATTCGACCGAGCAACGGAGGAGCGGGCTGGGTCCAGGCTCGGAACCTTGAGCGGCAAGAGGTAGTGGAACCTTGAACGAGGAATCTTTGTGGATGCTGAAAGATTCCTTTAGGGTACATAAGTTCCAATGTCATAATTTGAAAATTTTATAGTCATTTTTATATGATTCCGCAACACGAATCCAATGGTGATGTCCATTTATGCATCTGAGCTTTGCATTTTTCTTCCATGACTGAGATTGGAGGTATAAGGGTCATTTATATAAAGTTAATTGAAATTCATTTATTTTCTTCCATTTAATGAAAGAAGGCCTCCCCACTTGATCAGGACCTGGAGACATTGCCCACATTGGGTGAAATCCATAATCAAATCGTTAATGTGTCTTTGATCTCATGGTTTCTTTATGATTTCCGCTTCTTTCTATCATGTGTTTATGTTATCGGGTTACATGCTCTTTTACATGTGATTTTGTATGCATCCTTGAAGTAAAAGATCTAGATCAAGTTTGGTATCAGAGTGGTCTTCTCGTTGATGTGAATTGTGAGTGTGAATGATAACCAGAGTTTGAACGTGCAACAAGAAGGAAAATGGATAACAACAAAGATATCTATGAGGATCTCCTTAGGATGGAATGCATGGCGGACATAATCTATGCAGATTATGAGGAGAAGATGACAAGAGAGGAATGGGAGAAAGAAAGAGAAGAGGATGATGATCCATCTGCCCCCTCGAGTGATAATTCATCTTCTTCATTGTCTTCCGATCATTCAGATGAGAAGATCAATCAGAGCCTTCAAGCAAAGAATGTTGAATTAAGGAGACTTCTATGAGAAGAAAAAGAGGAGAAGTAGAGAATGCAACTTCAGTTATGAGCTACATAAGAGGCCTTGGAAGAGTTGAAGTGCAACGAAGGCTTAGGGAAGCCACCATCACCTACTTCAGGATCGTCAACTGAGCTTTTCATTTTCAGGCCATCTTGGGAAGTGGAGGTAAATTATGTAGTGATGCCATGTATTTCTTATAATTTGCTGAGGTGATGTTTTTGTTGTTGAGATCCTTATTACCATTATGTTGAAGGATACTTGTATGCCACGTCATGTGAGAATTTATTAGCTTGTCATGCTAAAGGAGGGCCCATTTGAGTGAGAGTTCCTATAGGGAGAACGTCTCGTGGATAGACATGCCACTCTGGTTGACGAAATTTATCCTTCTAACAATAAAGAATGTACTATGCACTCATCATCATCTTGTAGAATTTAATGAAGCGACCTCCCCACACTTGACACCGGGCTCGGAGACATAACCCACACTAGGTGAACTTCATTATCAATATGTTTCGTGTCCTTTGATTTGATGGTTGTTCTTATGTTTCATCTTCCCTAAAGCATGTACATGTGGTTTTTTATACTCTTTCATATGCAATTTTGTTAACATCATATAAGTAAAAGATATTGTTTAATTCCGGTAGCTGAAGAGATTCAGATCACTATGTGCAACACAATTATAACAAATCTCTCCATAGCTCGAATGGTCATAGTCGCTTTCAAGTGGGTCTAGGATTTCAACCATGATGTCTGATTAATGTTGTCATGCCTCATGCGACTACACAGAAAAAATCCACATATGTACTATCTGAGGCTGATAATGAAACTAGATTTATTGAATGCATCTAGCACATCCACCAATAGGTTCACAACATCTTGGAGAAGTCCAATGCCAAGTACAAGCAACGACATGATCAACATTGGGTTCCACACAAGTTTCAGGTGGGTGACAAAGTTTGGTTGCATTTGTAGAAATAACGCCTTATATGAGCCCATCAGAAGCTCATACCACTGTTATATGGGCTTTACACCATTACAAAGGTTGTGGGAAACAATTCTTTTGAGCTCAACATTCCCCCATTCCTTGGCTTGCACCCAATATTCAATGTGGACCACCTTCGACCATACTTCCACCATTATTGGGCACATCAGACATTGCAAAACAACTCACACCAACAAAGTTAAACCCAGACTACACAGAACATGCCACAATTGATCAGATCATTGACACATAGATCAAGAAAAATCGTCGACAAAAGATCCAACTGTATTGGGTTGTCAAAGGTGGCCAACACCTGCACCAAGGCAAGTGGCTCACCGGGGACCAAGTTCAACAGAAGTTTCCCCATCTCATGGAGGCACTCAATGCAATGGGGATCATTGCTTCCTAAGTGGGAAGGATTGATCCGAGTGGATATTGGTGGCCACTTGCCTATTCCACTTGGACCCCCACGATTGTTTCTTTCAGTTTTTGAGTTTCCTTAATTGTAGCACAATTTACTATTTTTGGCAGTTTTTTTTTTTTCAGGTCTTGAACTTCCGAATCTGTTTTGAGGCTCTAAACGACATTATAGTTATAGTTATAATACTCATATAGATATTTCTAGCGACATATTGTGTGCGTAAAACAAAGATCATATGCCAAGTTACGACCCCAGGAAGTTGATGTACCACTTTTCCCCAACGAGGCCCATAGTTTTGGCGCTCCATCTCATAAGGTTAAGTTTTTGGAAGTTTAGGGTTTTCCATTGTTTCTCAATAATAAATGTAGAATTTCCCACTGTAGATCAACAGATTATGCAATATACTAAGGCAAAATACAAGGTCTACTTCTACAACAAACTTTTCGGAAGCTTAATCGAATATGAGCAAGATCAATAGAACACATATAACTGAGAATCAGAAAGCATGCACATGAACACAGAAGAATAATCCTGGGGAAAGCCTCAGCCTAAAACCCCAATCTCTGTATTATCATACAAGTGGAAAATAGTCCGAATTACACAAAGCCTTAGCTTGGAAGCTATCCAGCTCTCAGTACAATCCCTCTGCTGCTCATAGACAGTCAAAGGCTTCTCACAAACCTTCTCCTATGCCCTCCAAGCCTCCTATTTCCTTGCATAGTTTCTCTTGGGGTCCAGTGCTTCCACATGTGTGAATTCCCACCTCACACTGCTCACTTGGCTCAGTAGTAACTGCGCAATCCTGAAGGAGATAATTCCTTTTGCATGGATGAGTTTCCTATATAGGAAAAATCCTCCAATTGAAGTACACTGTCCCTTCCTCTGATCTCAACTAGGTCTCTGACTAAACTGACATGCATGAGTTATTTATGAGAGAATATTCAGTTATCTGGAGAGCAACAGTTACATGCATGCAAGCATTAACTAACTGAACTCATAATTAATTATACAAACTGTTAGAACTAATCTAACTGACTTAACTCAGATAACTGAGCTAACTAATTACAACTCAAAGTACAACTCATCCTCATCTCCTTAACTAAGGGATAAATTCCTCAATCAGTGGAGAAACTGTTGCATGTCTTCACATAGACTTCATGTTTGATTTTCTCCAACTAATTAACTCAAGATGAATTAATTAATAATTAATAAAACAATTGTTAAGACCAAATTCGAATTTTACTTCTCAATTTTAGTTCAGGGACTAACTAAAATTGGACTCTATCCTGAAATGCTATTTATAGCACTTCCATTTTTCATTCCTTATTGCTATGTCCAACACTGGTACCCGAACTGCTATTTATAGCAATGCTATTTTTAGCATTTCTTGTTGCCATTTTCAACACTCCCTTTCAACAAGAAAGGCATTCAACTCGAACCCGATCCTGAACCTTTGGAATGTTCTGCATGCAACACTTCTCCCAAGTGTTGTTGCTCCAGCAACTCTAGAAACAAAAAACGCTCCCAACTAACCTCTTTGTTGGGCTAGAAACATCCTCTGATGCTGAAGCTCCATCTACTGCTGACAAGTGCTCCCTCTCTAACATTTGAGTTGCTCCAACACTCCATGCATCTCACATTGTTGCACACCTCTCTGTGCCATCCTTCACTGGTGCAACACTTCCGTGCCTCTTTCATTGCTACAACTTGCTAGCTCTGCACAGCCTTAGGATTCCTACACTGTAGCTCTCTCTACCACTCCATCCGCATCTGTCTCTACCCACTCAGCTAGTCTTGCTACTCCTCGTCGGGGCCCCTGTAGCAAGGTCTAATCAAAGAGGTTGGGTACCTCAATGATCATGCCCCTATTTCAACCTTCTTGGGACTGTCACTCCACATCGCCCCACCTCCTACTTGGGGGTATGGATGCATGTGATCCCTTTGCCCACTTGACTCAAAATTTTACCCTACTGGAGGTATTTGCATGAGCAGATGCCTCCACTCAATCTCCTCTCATCTTCCCTAGTTGTGGCTGCTCCACAACCTCCTGAAGCTGCTTCACCAATCGTGACTCCTCCACAATTGTCTGAGACTTCTCCTATGGCTGCATGTTGAGACGTAATGTACTCTCCCTCTCAACCACCAAGTCTCCAACAGTTGCCTTGCTCCTCAAGGCTTTGCATGCATCTTGAACCTCAAGAGCATAAAGGTTCTTGACTCGTGAATTGATCTGCTTCACCTGTCTAGTGGTGATGTGTCTAAGGAAACCTTTCCCTTACTGAAGACTACATCATAGCCCTTGTCTTCTAGCATTGCAATCGACACCAAATTTTTCCTCAGTCCTAGTACATACTTGAAATCGGTCAAGGTAATGCGAGCTCCATGCTCCCTTTGAAAAACAACCGTGCCTACACCTGAGACACTATATTTTTCATCATTACCCATCACTATGAGTATCTAGAGATCTTTCTCCTCCAAGGTACTGAACAAACTCTTGTCGCTGGTCATGTGGAATGAAGCTCCACTATCAATAAACCAACCACATCCCACCATGGATGAAACCATGCATGCGAAGAGGGTGAAATCCAACTCGAACTGTGAGGCCAATGCTCACCTCAGATCCTTCCTTGGATCCATCTTGGATTTCTTCAGTGGACAATTTGTAGCAAAATGGCCCACCTCATGACAATGAAAGCATCACACTTTTGATTTGTCAAACTTCTTCCCACCATGGGAAGAACTTGATTTGGGATGAGAATCCTTCTCCTTCCCTTTCTTCGCATTACTCGCTAAGGTGCAATTTTCTTCATCCTCCTTGGATGAAGAACCATCTTTGGTGCATCCTCTTATCTCCTCCTACATCAAATCCGACCAAAGTCGTTCCCAATATGGTAGTTTCTCTCTTCCATTTACCGAGTCTTGGTAGTTATGCCAGCTCTTAGGAAGACCGAGGAGAGCAAGACTCACCATGTCATCATCGGTTGTCATGATCCCTACACTTCCAAGCTCATCCCTACAGGTGGTGAGCTTGTTCAGGGACGTAGAGATCATGTCACCCTTTTCACACTTGATTTTCCGAAGCTTGTCTTTCAGCGCCAACTTCCTCTGATTGCTACTATTCTGATATAGATCTTTCAATGTTTTCCACATCGAAAATGGTGTCTCCTTCCCATGGAGGCTCGAGACTATATGGTCTCGAACTCCCTCCAGAAGGATTCTCCTTGCTCTAGCCATACATTTCTTCCATTTTGCCAATTCTGTAGCATTAGCCATTGCGGGCTTGGGGACTTCTTGATCAATGAAGTCCTTTAGACCGTTATCCTCCAATACTGCTTCCATGCGATCCTTCTAGGCTATATAATTCGAGCTGTCATCAAGGGCATACTCGAGCCTTAAACCATTGAACGCCATTGGTGAAATTAAGTGATAAGAACTTGAATTCTATATTCAGGAACCTCAAACTTTGAACTTCTCCCTTCTTGTATACAGTTCTCTCCTTTGATCACCTTTGCTTTGATACCATGTAGAATTTCCCACTGTAGATCAACAAATTATGCAATATACTAAAGCAAAATACAAGATCTACTTCTACAACAAACTTTGCAGAAGCTTAATCGAATATGAGCAAGATCAATAGAACACATATAACTGAGAATCAGAAAGCATGCACATGAACACAGAAGAATAATACTGGGGAAAGCCTCAGCATAAAACCCCAATCTCTGTATTATCATACAAGTGGAAAATAGTCTGAATTACACAAAGCCTTAGCTCGGAAGCTATCCAACTCTCAGTACAATCCCTCTGCTGCTCATAGGCAGTCAAAGGCTTCTCACAAACCTTCTCCTATGCCCTCCAAGCCTCTTATTTCCTTGCATAGTTTTTCTTGGGGTCCAGTGCTTCCACTTGTGTGAATTCTCACCTCACACTGCTCACTTGGCTTAGTAGTAACTACGCAATCCTGAAGGAGATAATTCCTTCTGTATGGATGAGTTTCCTATATAGGAAAAATTCCTCCAACTGATAGTACACTGTCCCTTCCTCTGATCTCAACTGGGTCTCTGACTGAACTGACATGCATGAGTTATTTATGAGAGAATATTCAGTTATCTGGAGAGCAACAGTTACATGCATGCAAGCATTAACTAACTGAACTCACAATTAATTCTACAAATTGTTAGAACTGATCTAACTGGACTTAACTTAGATAACTAAGCTAACTAATTACAACTCAAAGTACAACTCATCCTCATCTCCTTAACTAAGGGATAAATTCCTCAATCAATGGATAAACTGTTGCATGTCTTCTCATAGACTTCATGTTTGATTTTCTCCAACTAATTAACTCAAGATGAATTAATTAATTATTAATCAAACCGATGTCAAGACCAAATTCGAATTTTACTTCTCAATTTTAGTTCAGGGACTAAACAAAATTGGAATCTATCCTAAAATGTTATTTATAGCAATGTTATTTTTAGCACTTCCATTTTTCATTCCTTGTTGCTATGTCCAACACTGGTACCCGAATTGCTATTTATAACAATGCTATTTTTAGCATTTCTTGTTGCCATTTTCAACAATAAATAAGCCTTCGAGCCTCATAGTAACATAGTTTGGAGGCATTTAGCTGCCACATCTCTTCTCAAATATAAGCTACCATCGCTCAAACTAGTTTATTTCAATTTTGCATGTAAGCATATTTTAGTTCTTTGATATTAATAAAATGAAGTTTTATTTCTATTGCATATTTGTGTTTATGTTTATATCTATATTCTATTGTGTTCCTGCATAAGTCTGGATCAATACTCCAAAGCCTGGGCTTGAGGGTTGTGGAGGAGTTGGCGCACAAGTATGGATTGTGGGCATGTAACCCAAGCATGTGGGCTTTGCACTTGAACTTATGGATGTAAATCCATTAGGCTTATTGGACATGTGATGGATGGATATGATAGAGGACAATGAGAGAAATTCAACGCAATGAAAATCATCAAATTTGGAGTTGTCCTTGTGGAGATATTAATTTTGGAAGTTAATATGTGGGTTTGGTCAAGGTCGGATAGGCGTTTAGAGACCTTATGACAAGTTGTTAAGCCCACACATGTGACTTGATGGATCCCTTGTATTGTGTATAAATATAAGGTGTAGGAGAGTCATTTAACACATCGAAAGCATCTTTCATAGTCTACACATCAAGAAAGGCAGCGTGACTACATGCAACTTGAGTGCAGGAACGCGTGAGTGCAGGAATGTGTGAGTGCAAGAACACGCCAGTACATGAACGTGCAAGTGTGGGAATATGTGAGTGTTGGAATGTGAGTGCAAGAACGTACGAATGCAGGAACACATTAGTGTAGGAACACGAGTGCAAGCAACGCAAGTGAGGCTTGAGTGTGTAACAGACTGCACCACTGTGACATAGAAGTTGCGCAAGGCTAGGTATGTATTTTATTGATGTATTAAGGTTGAATTAATGTTGGTGGATGGTGTCCTAGGAGAGGACAATTTGGAAGTCTATTAACAACTAAGAGGAAGGGTTTCCTAGATGATTGGATGCCCTAACCAGGAGCAAATGCTACAACAAGGATTGGTCACTCGTGGTTTGTTGGAGGGAAACATGAGAGTGGACCAAGTGTGGATAGTGGATTTGGAATTTATGCTTTATTGGAGGGCAGTGTGATAGTGCCTAAGTTGGATCTCGATGTGCACCATCTTCATGGACTTAGGTGGTTGCTACAATGGAAAAAGCTGAGCTTAAGGGTTTGATCATCCAGTAGTAGTGTGTGCATCCTTGCTGTTGTATATATTGTATTAGTGAATGTATGAGGGCCATTATCCATCGTACAGGAGCCCTAGACTGTTGTATTATACCAGTTGGATTAATATAACAAAGTTGAGTTATTGTACATAATTTGTGTAACAAGTTATGTATATTTTGTGCACTAGTATATTTATTGTTGTTTATATTATGCTGTGCAAACTAGCTTCATTGTGATTCTTGGTTTGGTAGTGTCAATGATTTAAGATGCTATCCTAGACAGCAAGGTCATGGAAAAACAAAACAACCTTGGGACATGGATGATGAGGTATCGTTTCATCAGTTAGAAATTCATAATAAAGCCTCTTTTCCTATGCTTTATAAGTTTATCAACTATCCTTGTGACCAATTTCAAATGGAGGCTCAAGAAGTTATTGAATGGATATCATAACAAAGCTCATAATTATTATTTCTTGATGGTCCATAAAGAGGAAATCCAAGGGTGGGAAGGGAACGGGGCATCTTCATGATCATGGAGGAACAATGGTAGGTTCCTTTGCCTTTGGACTTAGTCAAACTACAAACAACCAAGCAAATGTGTATACACTCTTGCACTCCTTATCAAATAAGCCAATGTCATTGCATTATCATCCTCTAGGGACTGATTAGTACTCATCAAGGAAATGCTTGGAAAATCCTCCCCTATGGGTAATAAAATAGAGCTCATCATTACTCAAGTCCAAAAGGAACCAAAATCCTTTTTTAAAATATCCTTCTTCCACATCAAAATAATCCTCATTGTGGAAGCATAAGAATGGGTCGAGAAAGCCACATAGCTAAGCCAAGGAACACAACTTAAAAATGGGGTTTATGAAGATATATTTATCCCCTAAGGAATGGGTTGAAACCGCATTAATCATATTAAGTACCACAAGATCAAATCCTCACACATCACCTTTGTAGCATCAGGATGGGAGACTCGAGGACATTCCATGTCTAAGCACAAAGTGGAATAGAGCTACCAACCCCTTTAATTCCCCAGATTAAGAACCTATTTCCATTGTCCCCAAAAAACCCGACTAAATAACCAACCATATAGAACTAGCATACTGCTAATTGAAACTTGAATGCATATATTAGGACACCCATATTCATGTAAAACGAAGAGACTATACCCCCAATTGAAAATTCCAAATACAACAGAAAAGAATAAACTCTGATTTATGGTCCTTGAGAAACCAAAATAGAGAATGCCAACCCAATAATCTGGGGATATAGAGCATATAATTAAGAAAAAAGAAATAATAATTCTAGGGTAAACTCGCATCAAAAGTTCATATACACAACTAGTTCCTAGTAGCCAATGAAATGAAGATTCCACCCATGGAAAGAGACTAAAACCAATAGCCTTTGAACCACAATGCAATAAAACCAACCAAAGACAAAGTGTAGATATTACTAGGAAAAAATCATATAACAAATCTTTTCTCCCAACAACCTTGCTATCTCCCTTGTCGACAATCATTATCCCATAATACTATTGATAAAACTTGATGAAGGGTTCAAAGCTTGAGCCAAAGTTAAGTTTGAGCATGCATTGAAAGGGTGTAGAAGTCCTTTCAAATTTGTGCACCTTGTATGCAATCTAGATCATTCAATATAATTCCATATGTTGTATTAATGGGTCATTACCCCTCTTTTGTCCTAAACACACCCATGTTCCATAAGTGGCTTTATTTACTAAAGCATATGCTTAATGATTATGTTCTTAAAGGACTTGGTAGAACAATATATTTGGAATTTCAAAGCTTCTTTTTCAGTGTGAGAAATTGTAGAAGCTATGTTGTGGTCAAGAGATGGAGTCTATCAAAGCATCAATTTAACAAATTCACTTGAGTTATCAATTTCAATCAAACTCTCAAGACCCGGTTTTAAGCCTAAACTTAATTATTTATGGATTCTCCTAGTCCCCAAGTGAAGCCCTCTTCAATATTTCTTTTAGGATCTAGGATGACTCCCCTAGGCATAACACCTTTATAAAGTTAATGAAACGTATTGTGTGGCTCAAATAAAAAATTAGTGAAAGTGAATTATTAAATATCAACGTGATTATTTGCATCAAAAGTGTAAAGTTTTTCTTTCTATCATTATCATATTGTTTTAAATTAAATCTATCATTAATTACATTTGACATTGCCATTATTTCTAAATCCCCATTCATAGTTGTTATTTATGAGCCTCGATAAACTAGTGTAGATCCATTTTAACTCCTACTTTATCAAACACCAAGAGGGCTCAAATATGTGAAGCTATAAACCTTTTGTGCAAGTAAAAATTGAGAAATATTTGCACCTTCATGGATTTTATCCCTCTCAACACTTAATAGAGTCGAAGTTAAAATGGATCTATGCTTGTATATAACACGATTTTTTACCCTAAGTCACATTGTGATAGAGAGCATAATTTCTCACATGGTAATTAGTACAATACTAAGATAAGAGGAAAGGGAATTTTATAGTCATATAATATATTCGAGGAAGTCATATAATAAGTGTATCAACTATTATTTTTCTAGTTGGTCTTGATAAACATACATACACATGTTGTACTAAGGAGGGAGGGGAAGGCCAAGTAAGCATAATCACCCTACAAGCAGTCAACCATTATGTTAGTAAAGGGGCTACTTTTGTAGATGCCCTTTAGCATAAGGATCATCGTACACTTAGGCTTACATGCTTTTATGGACCAATCTCACAACTTATGTAGGTTAAGAGGGAAGGACATTTAATAGTTGTAAAAACTACTCTCTTATTCTCTCTCTCTCTCTTTCTCATGCATACATACAACATTAAAAGTAAAACAAATAAGCATAATTAACTCATAAATAATCAACCATTATCTCAATAGAAAGGGAGCATTCTAACTGCTAGATGTTTTTTCTTTTCATAAGAACACAAATTTTGGAAAGATCGTGAAATTTAGTCATTGAAAATGCATTTTTGAATGCATAAATGGATTCAATGGCTTAAAAAACTCATGAGACACTTGAATTTTGCAGATTATACAACTAAAACTTACAAATCTAAGAAATCCCTACCAAATTTCAAGCAAAATTAACCAAAAAACATAAAAACGTTTAACAACTAAATTACGCAAATACAATGTTCACTACCTTATACAAAATCTTTGATTTAAAAAAAGAGAGAATAGAAGAAAAGCTTATAAAATAATTATCACATGCTTAAAGAGGTGGCCTAACCCATGTCATTATAGGTCACAACCCCAAAATTCTATGGTTTTGATGAAAAAGAATAAATATGGCTTGTGAAATTTAAAATGAATAATATGTCATCACCCCAAAATTCCATTGTTTTGACAAAAAAGAAAAAATGGAAATATGCTTAAACCAATTTAAAATGATAGTGTGTAACAACTTTAAAATTATATGGTTTTGATTTAAAAAAAGAAATATGCTTGGTGCCATTAATATGAATAGGTTGTTATTTAGAAAATTTATATGTCACATTTTATTATTGAGCAAAATAACTTTAATAGGATATAGAAGATGATGCTAATATAACTAGTTTTCTATGCTACATTTTTATATAAATTTATGTATTAGCACAATCATATAAATTAAATAGTTAATAAACACTCGTAAGTATGTAACAACCCTGATTTAAAATATACAAATAATTATATTAATTTATATGATTAATAATAAACACTCAACTATTCAACTATTCAACATAGGATTTTCGAAAAATATGAGGAGAGACAACTTACGTGTAGCGATGACATTCCTCACTTGTGTTTTTGGAGTTGAATGCTCTTTGAATTCTATTAACTGCAACAAATATTTTAGGGATGACTCTCCCCTCAACCTTAGGTTCAGTTGCACATAATCTTTCTATAGTTGGGCACTCGTGAACCCTCAATCAACATACTATTGCTAGGGAATCCTTTGTCTCACAACACTTTCTCCCAAGAGAATGGATGAAAGAATTGATGACTCTCATCCTCCTCCTCATCCATTAAATAGACTAAAAAATGGAAAGAGGTTTGTATGCAACTTTTATTTCTTTATTTTAAGTTTTACTTAATTTCATGTTTCTCTTAATTTAACTCTTTCTTATTTTATTCCTCTTTTTTGTTAACTTTACGTATTCTTACTATTTTTATAGTTTACTTTTATATATAGTTATTTAGAACTCCAACGCATTATTTAATATTTTATCTATTTATTATTATTATATTATTCTTCATTATTTTTTACTATTATTATATTTTTTATTATTTACTATTATTTTATTTTCTTTATTGTTTGTTATTCATTTACTATTATTTTAATATTATTATATTATATTATATTATATTATTTATTATTATTATTATTATGGGCATTACATACTCCTCCTCTTTAAGGAAATTCTTCCCGAAGTTAAGTTGAATCATTTAACATTTTATTTTATTTAGTTATTTATTACTTCATGTTTACCCCACATCGTCTATTGAACTAGTATAACCAGCAGGCATCGAAAGTTTCCACAACACCCGGGAAATCCCAAGGAATCTCTGTCCTTTTTCCCACTTTTGTAACAAAGCATAAGCCTCATCGGTCTTTAACATAGCCTATGGTTGGCCCCAAGGCTCGCGTCAAGGCTTAGACTTCATTTGCTCCAAGGCAGGCATTCGGTCCCAGTACTCAATGACTCTGGGCATCTTGCAAGGCTAGCCCACTCCCTCCACACTCACTAAAGTGCACAACCCTAGGCATCGAAGTCCTTACACCCCCACCAGACTATGACATCCCAATCCAATATCAGGCACATGACCTAAAATATCAGGCACTTGGCCTCCTCAAGATGGTCCCATAGCCCCTCAAGAGCTATCCATCAAGAGCTATACAAGACAAAGGAACCACTAGCATATGCAGTGTCGATTGAGTTTGTCCCCAACCTGCATGGTGTTACATATTCTCCCTCGCAGGTATGGGCTCCCATGAGATCATCAAATACACCGACCTTCTCGGTCCATTTGTCAAGTTTTTGTCAATCACCACACCTCAACATGCAACCAATGCATTAGTTATAATCATAGTATCAAATAAAATAATCCATATGCCCACTCTTGCATTTCATCTTGATAACATAACATCATTATTATCACAACATTCTAAATAGTAAAGAACTGCATGCTCTTGCATGTCATAAAATCTGCATGTGATTACCACATGCTTCACATCATAAAATACCTTCATAAGTTATAACATCAACATATTTGAATCAAATATATATCATGACATCGCATAATAAATGAACCACATGTCAATATACATCATATCATAACATCACGATCTCTATGCATCTCATATCCATCATGAGCATTCAACATCATTATCATGATAAATAAAATAAGGACCACATATACAACATTAACCTCTCAGAAGAACTATATCCATCTACCACATACCATCACATCATGAAATATCATTAATATGAGAATCATCTCAATACTTATCAAATATAGAACAACAATACACTTTAAGCATTCTTATCATGAATTAATTTCATTTACTTATATAAATAATGAATATTGACCATACATAGACAGAGCCTATCCTCGAGTGCGCAGGGGCTAATTTTGGATGGTTTTTTCTACTGTTGATACTCAGTATCATTATATGTATATATTTATGTTTTAAAATTATCTGCATGCTAGACACGATGAACACCCTGTGAGGTGAATATGTTCAACTCTTTCTTGGCATGGCTTCGGCCAAACTTATTATTTTTTTGGTAGATACTTGAACTGGCCTTGTCCAACAGTTATTCATATGCCACTGGCATCTATTATATGTAATTTTTCAAATTAATGGAAGATTGCGATTTTTACTTGGGAAAAAAATGAATACTAACTATGAATTAAGATTATTCAACATCCCTCTAGGATTCTATGTTATCTCATCATTACTATCAGTGTCATGTTTTGATCAAGCTACCAATTACATTTCAATAATCATTTCTTTCTCTTTCTATTAGGAAGTTGTAAGAGCCCTATCCTAGGATCTGCTAACAGATCTAATTTCTTCTGAAATTAAATGCGATAAGAGGACATAACTTACTTACTTACACGGCTTTTAAACAAATAAAATTTATCATTTACATTATAATCACCATAAATTAAGGTGAATATTTCATTCTAATAAACTTTACAAGAGTAGTCTATGGAGGAATACCTGTACTAGTGGCTGATGGAGATACCTTTGTCTTGCTGCTCCTGTTGAACGCTCCTCTTGACTGACCCAATCGGATTTACCTCCCAGCCAACTAGGAAATAATCCCTAGCCCAGGAAACCTCCACAGGTTCCCTAGCCCTCCGAGCCCAAATCCAACCAGATGTAGTGTGTGTGTCCAAAATGAAAGATCCAGACCAAGATAACAATACTTCCCTCCTCTCAACAACCCAAGAAACCTCCATAGGTTCCTAAGGTCTCCAAAAACACAACCAGTGCCCCCAATCACAACCAACCCCTCCCTTTTTATACCCTCCTTCCCTTCTCCTCCTCAACCACCTCTCATTAATGTCATTAACTTCTCATCCATCCTTACAGTTGACTCTCTTCTCCCAAGTAAAGCTGGGAGTACATTTGGAAATGTGACATGAATATAAAATTGGGAATTTAATGGGAAAGGACCATGTCTTCTCCTAAGTAAATCTGAAAAGTACATTTGGGAATGTGAGATGAATATATATATATTGATGATTAAATGGAGAGGAATATGTCTTCTCCCAAGTAAATGTGAGGGTACATTGGGGAATGTGAGATGTAATTACATGGAGAGGACCATGTCTTCACCCTAGTAAATGTGAGGGTACATTGTGTAGAAATTTTGAATAATAAACAAATATTCAATGGAGATTATCCTGATCATGTACTATTGCGGAATACATACACAATACATAATCTCCTCTACGTTGATCATCAGTATAACAGCATCAATAACAATAAAACATCAAGAGCATGCACACATTAACACAATATGTAACCCGGGGAAAGCTTACCTCTGAAAACCCCACACTATCAGTATATTAATGATTGAGAACATGTAACATTACAATAGTCAATACTTCTCACAAGTATCCAACACTATCTCCACCTATTACCAGGGGTAATTTTAGGGGCGAATAATCGCCCAAAGGCGAAATTTAAGGCTTTTTATATTTTAATGGGGCGAATTTTTTAATTAAAATAATAAAAACTTTTTTTATATAATTAGCCCTCATTTTATTTAAAAATTAATTTATTTTTTTATTTTCGCCAGGGCAGATACTCTAACCGAAATGGGATTTTCTTAAAATCGCCCCATTTTGATATTTACGAAATCTGATTTTCTTAAAATCGCCCCATTTTAATCTTTGCTCCTGGTTTTGGGAGATCAAAATCACGATTTCTGATTTACGGTTTGGTTTTTCTGATTTTTTCTGGTTTGGTAGTGAAATTGTGATGATCGATTTGGTCTTAAAAGGTTAAATTTGTTTTGAAATGTAGGGCGGAGCTTAATTTTTTCCAAATGGAGGGCTCCCTGTTTTCACGGATTCAGCCCGCTGTTTTCATGAATTCCACTGTTTTCATGAATCAGAAATTCATGGTGTATATGGCTCCCGCTCCCTGTTTTCATGAATTCATCATATATAAAATTGTTTTGAAATTTCAAACGCATGTATAAACCCTATCTAATACGAACACTACGATTTCCTTAAACCCTGCAATTTTATACCTAGAAACCCTCTCTCGACATCGGTGCTCGGCCCTCGCAGAAAGGAATTCCTCGCTTTGCCTTTTCAATGGCTCTGTTCAGCCTTCGTCTTCGTCCTAATTTGACATCATCCACAATACTAAGGAATTTATGCTCAACACTTAAGTTGTCTTCCGTTGTTCCAACAATCCGTCAAACACTAAATTCAACATTTTCTGGTTACAAAACCCTTAAATCTTCCTCTGCAATCATTCCTCATCTCATCCAAACTCAATTCGGAAGATGCAAAATTCGCTGCAAAACGTCGCGTTCTGGGTATTCGCCATTGAATGATCCATCCCCCAACTGGAGCAACAGGCCCCCCAAGGAGACCATTCTTCTCGATGGCTGTGATTACGAGCACTGGCTTATTGTCATGGAGTTCACTAAGGATCCCAAGCCCCCCGAGGAAGAGGTGATTGCCGCCTATATCAAGACTCTTGCAAGCGTGGTGGGCAGCGAAGAGGAGGCCAAGAAGAAAATCTACTCTGTATCAACACATACTTATACTGGCTTTGGAGCTCTGATATCGGAGGAGATTTCCTACAAAGTCAAAGGTCTTCCAGGAGTTCTTTGGGTTTTGCCCGATTCATATATTGATGTGCCTAACAAGGATTATGGAGGTGACTTATTCGTTGATGGAAAAGTGATACCCAGGCCACAATTTAGATACCCAGAAAGGCAGCAGGGTAGGAATGACCGTCCACGGCCGCGGTATGATAGGCGTAAGGAGAGCATGCAGGTTGAGCGTAGGCAGCCTATGCCACCACGTGGAGAGCCAATGCCAGAGGGTCAAAGAGACTCTGCACCTAGAGTTGGTCAAGTGCAAACTAAATGAAGGGAATCTACACAGGCAGGAGACCAGTAAGTGCGCAGGAGTTTGAAATTGCCTGGTTGCATATAGTCATGTGGATATCTTAGGATGACTCTAGTGTTATGGACATGTTGGTGTTATTTATGTGTTCCCCGGGAGAGTTATCAACTCATTTGCAACCTTGTGGCACAACGGTTGTGGGTAGAACTTTGCTCGTCTTTAAAACAAAATGTCTGTTTATATGAATTGCGGAAACACAACTGTCCTATCAAAATAGTTATTATGGGTGGACAAGGTCATTGTAAGTTCATTTTCATCTCCAATGATGAGCCGATTGAAGAGAATCTATACGCAAGGGCTATCTATTTTTGTGTGCATTTTTTGGTTATGTGATAGTCGTATTTATTGTTCTCAGCTGCTATTTAATGTTATTTTGGTCTTAAGCTATACTTTGTACCAAACTCTAGAAGCAAGCAATGAATGCACTGAGCACCAAATTTATTTGTTATGACCAAAATTGTTTTGAAATAGGTTTTGAAATAGGTTTTTTGATCGTAGTTCACCAATCTTGGTTTCTTGGATTTGAATGGCTCATGCCACTGCAGCAGCAACAACAGTCGGTATTTTTGTTGGCTGAGCGCGAGAAATTAAGCCCCACGGGTCCTGCCCATCTGTAGCCAGCTTTTGAATCAGGGTAAGTTGGCATATTTCTTGTTTTTCTTCAAGATTGAAGTACAGAAGAAGATAGTTCAGATTATCAGTTAGGTGGATTCATGCCTCCAGCCATTCATCATCACTAATTATTCGCTCTAGTTGACTCCTGTCCATTCTTGAAAGGCCTTGTGGAAATCACAATTTGATAACCTTCCTGACCCACCAATATCTTTGTCATTGCTTCTGTGCAGACTACGAGGACAGAATTAAGGATTATCCATAAATATTTCTTCCAGCATTTGCTCTTGTTTCGCTAGTGGAGAAAATAAATTTTACTAATCTCTGTTTGCACTGTCAATTTTTACTCGCTTCTCATCTCTGCTTGCACTGTAATCCTCTTGGGTTTGTCCAATAAACTCCCTCGCTGACCTCTGCCTGTGTTATGCTTTTCTGGACGTCATTATTCTCTATTTTGTGAATGATAGGATCCGTTGTACCGCTTGCAATTTCAGGGCTGTGAGTGTAACGAACATCCTCCTACACAGACCAAAGATCCGGAAAGCAAGAAGCAACAAGCTTTGAAATATATTCACTAATGACCATGAGATATAAGAAGGGAGATGGCCATGGATGTCTTCTTCATTTCTGTTATATACTGTCAATTTCCAGTAAAGTCCGTTACTTCTCGCTTGATTTCTAACAAAATGACGAACGGTTTAGTGTAAGGCACGTATGACAGAGCATGGAAGGTTCTTATTACAATAGAAAAACTATAGCAATGTAGCCAGGATTTCATTTGAAGAAGATGACAGGTTCAAATTTTATTATAACTGTTAAACCAAATGATAGATTTGAATCAGGAGCGTGTTGCTAAGTTGATTGACTTGGATGATGTTGTTTACTCAGATAAGAAGAAAAATCTTACCTTATATACTCGAGTCCAGAACACCAATGTTGGATATGTACGAGGACAATATTTGGTCTTCCCCGTGCAAATCTTAAAAAAAAATTTGCATAATAAATAGAACGACATCAGCACGTGTAGTACTGAAAAGACCAATTTGGAAGGCATTGTTTCAGAGCAGCAAACATTGCAGTGATCAGAATGTCAGGAATGATAAAGGAACTCTGTATTGCTGTTGTTGTTGTGCCATGATTGACCTCCTCTTCCTCCTATACCAAGATAATCTAATAAGAGGAGGTCAGGTCACTGAAGAAGGAATTCTACAGTTTGATGTTAATGGTTGGGGACTTATGGATATGATGCTTCAGAGTATGCTATGACAAGATAGTTGACTCTGAAATCTGATGTGTAGATTTCTGAAAAATTCCTTAAATAACTGATCTTTGTCACACAGCTGATAAACAACGCATGGTTGGTATGAAGCCCTTGCTGTTGCCATGAGGTGTCTCCAGGAGTGAGCTACACAGTCGCCTATTGATTGCCATTTAAGGATATCATGGAAAGGTGAAGCTATTAGAGAAAAATACTGCAACAAATTTTGAAGGCTGATGATGCTTGTTTCAGGACTGTGGAGCACTCCTAGCTTGAGAGCATATCTGAATGATGTTACAAAAGATTTGTAGGTACCTATATAAGTGCAACAACATTTTATTGGGTGAAAATGTCTGAGCCAACCCAAAATATAGAGTGGGCTGACATGTTTAAGGTCTAGAGCCGACCTGAAAAGTGAAGTTTAAAAAGGGGTCAACCTATACATATGACCTGGAGCCGACTTTTAAATCCAATATGAATTTGACGAGCACCCTTTGGGATTTCCTTGAGGGTTGTTTGCACATGTTGAATAAGTGTTAGTGGACCTTCATGGCAGCATAGCTGTAATGGGCAGCGGTCACTTTAAGGGGTACCAAGGACTATATATATTGCTCATGTAGAGAAAAGAGATTCTCATCTTAAGGCGTTCAATGATCACTTGTAAGTAGACTTGAAGAAATTGTTTGCATATTGTTACTCATCCATACATCCATATGCATGGGTAACTCTAGGAGAAAAAATTTCTACTTAGATGCAAATCTCCAGCCAGCAGCCTTAAATGATGATTGTCAGATAATAACTTTTCAGATGCCTCTTGCCCACGATCAGATTGCTTACCAAATGAACTATCCAATGTCTCATACAAAGTGGTTACATTTAATGTTTTAGGGCAACTAAGGATCATGCATCGAAATCAGATAATGGAATGTGATGTTTGGAAGTTGTAGTACCTGTTTCCTTATTTCAAATTGGTGGTCGATATTTCTTCCTAGTCAAGTGTACCGCTTGGGGTTTTTATTTCATTGTCTAGGAGGGCATGAATATGAGGCTTTGATTGATGTAGTGTGTCCATATCCTTTCATACTTAACTTACCATTTTTCCTGAATCTGTTATCCCTGATTTTGTTTGTTGTTGTCAGTCACGTGTACTAGATCCCTACTTGCCTCATTCAATGAGAAGAGGGACTTAGAAATTTTCTAGAAGTTGATGCAACTGCAAAAAGAAATAAAAAGATAAAAGCAAATGCCAAAATATCAAAAGTGCAAAACAATAGCAAGGGATTCATGCCTCCTGCAGTTGGAACAGGGGTGTTCCGTTGGTTTTGAAGCAATACATACTTAGCGTGACACTTAGCGGCAATACATACTTAGCGTGACACTTAGCTACATAAACAGTTGCATTGAAACTGACTTACTGAGACAGTCATCCTTATAGTTTGTAATTTCTCAATACTGCTTTGCCGTGATTGACAAAACTATTCGCCACTTGTTAATATGTCGAAGTATATCTTTGTCTGCCTTACAGGAACCCCCAACAGGGTATCCTCCAGAGGAGTGTCATTTGGAGTAGAGTAAGAAGTGCTTGAATCAAAGCCTTCGCTCCACTATGATGGGAGGTACTTCCTTGAAAGCTGACCGTAGATTCCAGCATATTGGGATAAGAAAACACAGTTATTCGATGGAACTTATCTGTTGCCTAATCTCTGTACAGAGGCATCTTGAAGTTGGGATTTGGTCTCTTGAAGTTGAGAGCCTTCTGAAGCTGGGATTTGGTCTCTTGAAGTTGAGAACCTTTTGAAGCTGGGATTTGGTCTTGTGAAGTTGCTTTGTAGGGAGTGAGAACTTCAATAGTTGTTGGTCTCACTTGCAAGGAATTAATGCTGGAAGCCAATCCTTCACAGAGAGTTGAGAACAGAGGAAGCACGGAGAGAAGGAAAGCGTTCCCAATATAACCTGCTAGCTGAGTCATAATGTTATATGTTGAAGCAAAGATACCACAGCTCGTCCTTTCTTCCATACTAAGATCTTAGTCCTGATAACATTAAGCTTTCCTTGTTTTTTTTGTGTTTCATTTTCATGGAAAATTCGGACATGTTTATATTTTTTTCCAACACAATGTGCTTTCCCTCCCAAACATGGAATTTCCTTAGAGACTCTCTAAATCTGTTTATGTTTCTTTCTATCTCGACATTCAAAGAACTTGAAATTCCCATTTATGGAGCTACTGCTACTTGTCAATCTCTAAGTACTGTTAGATCTTCTGAGGTGTTCTTTTGTAAGTTTCAATATAAGTATTCCTTTTGAGTGATGCCAAGGATTCTACGTAGTTGTTGGTTGGTACTCAAATGTCCCAAGTTAAATTTTCAAATATTCTTCCTTTTGGTGTTAAGATTATCCATGCCTTAGTGCATTGTGAATTTGTGTAAAATAAACTTAGATAACAGTAAGAAGAGTAAATTGGAATTTGTAGGGTATTTAGCTAGGTAAGAAATTGGTTTCCTTCATATGCTTCTCAAAATCTACCCAATTGAATTTGCCTCCATTATAATTGATTGATTGGATAGAACTGTCACTTCACATTTTTACAGACAATGGAAAGCTGCAAAAGAAACAAGCTCACATTTGAAGGAATATATTTGTGTGTTTCTATCGTTTTTGATGCAAGAAAATTCTGCTCTATGTATATTAGGTGGAGACTTCACTTATGATTAGACCCTCCTTTGGATGATTTGTATTGCCAGACTATAAAAAGGCTGCTAGGAAGAAATTTTAACCCCTAGAAAGTTACTGAATCTGCTCACATAGATATAATTGTTTTTATATTAACAGAGATTTGAGAAAAAAAGGCATGGAGTATAGCCAAAATCCTCCAAAGACTTGAGAAGACGAAGTTCGAACACATAAGGCTGCTTAAATGTGGCTTATGTGAAAGGGGGCCACACAATTGTTGCTTCAGCCAACAGATGGGGAAGAAGTGTAAACGTTTCTCCTGATATTAGTGTGTTAAAATTCATGAATTTTCAGAGCTCCAACCTACTGTGTTTTGAGGAGGATATATGTGTTCTCACATATGCTTAGGACTCAGCAGACACCAAAAACATATGGTAAAAATGTATATGAATTTGTTAGCTGGTAAGAAATGGTTAACAGGAATAAACTTGGGATGATTGAATGATGCAATGTTCATTTTTAACTTTTTAGTTGCAAGAAATGCTATGCATTGTTATAAATTATAGTTGCAAGAAATGCTATGCATTGTTATAAAAAATGTTGTGAGTTAATTATAGGAGTGAAATCATAAAAGACATTTTTTTTTTTCCAAACGCGGGGAGAATTTTTTTTCCCAAAAGAGGGAAGATTTTTTTTTCCAAAAATAAGAGATTTTTTTTTTTTTTCAAAATAAGAGATTTTTTTTTTCCAAAAGAAGGAACAGGTAATGTTTCATTTTAAATTTTATTTATTCATCACTCACTTGAACTTGTGTCTTAAAGAATTTCCTTCGGCCACTAAGGTACTGCTTGATAAAACAGTTAATTTCAACTTTTTTCTTTGTTAACTTTAATAATATATAAGAATTGATTTCTAATTTAAAATTTTTGAATCTGAAAACTTATATATGTATATAATATTTAGCATTACAATAATAATATTATATAAGAAGATCATTTTGAAGTTTAAGAAGAATTAAGGTTGATGAGAAGAAATCAATGCAAAGTTGTTATTATGGAAAAATTGATAAATTTAAGTTTTTCTCTCAAAAGTCTTACTACATGGGCAATGTTTGGTGTAGTACAAACAATAATATACATCAAACTTTCAACAATGTTTCCATAAAGAACACAAGACATGACTTCTACTTCTTCAATCTTGGGACACTAAAACTTTGGAAACAGAGAAGGCTTTGAATCTGAAATTATATATGTATATAATATTTAGCATTACAATAATAAAATTATATAAGAGGATCATTTTGAAGTTTAAGAATAATTAGGGTTGATGAGAAGAAATCAATGCAAAGTTGTTATTATGGAAAAATTGATAAATTTATGCTTTTTCTCGCAAAAGTCTTACCGCATGGGAAATGTTTGGTGTAGTACAAACAATAATATACATCAAACTTCCAACAATGTTTTCATAAGGAACACAAGACATGACTTCTATTTCTTCTATCTTGGGAGACTATTCTAGAGATAACTTTACATCTATAGGAATATGAACATTTTCTCATCTAGATTTCTACATATTAAAGCTTTGTAGCATTGTCTTAATATATTTCTTCATATTCAATTAAAGTTCTTGTTTAAACAATCTCTTTTAGTTTGTAATGCCAAGATTTTACATTCTTGATAACTTTCCTTGTTGTCTTTCCAATTAACAACATACATTAACATATAATGCCACTTAAACAAAATGACCAGCAACATGTGTCGAATGCACACAATGACTAACATTACTTCTTGGAAATCCAAGTCTTAATATATAAGTGTCAACTTTTCATATCACATTCTTAGAGATTGTTTTAGCAATGTAGGACTTTTTTTATTTTCAAAACAACTTATTCTTTCACTTATTGTAAAATCTTTTCATTGTTCTATGTAGATTTCTTCTTCAAGATCCACATATAGGAATGTTCTCTTGATATCCATTTGTTCTACTTCAAGATCAAATACAATGATGATAAACAAAATAATTTTAATTGAAGTTAACTTAGTAATAGGAGGAAAATCTCACCAAAATCAATTCCCTCAACTTGGGAAAATCCCTTGAATAGCAGGTGAGTTTTGTACTTCTCAACTTCACATTTTATGTTGAACTTATTCTCGAACACCTAGTTGCTACCATCAAGTTTGTTTTTGGTAGATAACTTGACCGAATCCCATGCCCAATTTTTGTCCAAGGCTTCCATTTTTTTAACCATGGCCTTGTTCCAAAGTTCATTTTTGTTTGAATCCACTGCCTTCCTAATAGTTCCAGGATCATAATCCATGGAAGATGAAAGAAAATAAGAGAAAAAACTTGGGGGGCTATACCTTTCCATTGGTCTTCTTTCTCATAGAGTTGTCAGATTCAATTTCCAAAGGTTTTAATTAC
>APFE030645116.1:266678-338987 GCA_000404065.3 Pinus taeda
AGCCAAAGCACAATTCTCTTCATCAGCTCCCTTTGACGAAGATTCGTCCCTGGTACTCCGCCTGATCTCCTCCTGCACAAGATCTGACCATAGTCTTTCCCATCCTGACAACTTCTCCCAACCATTGCCAGGGTCCTGATAGGAATGCCAACTCTTCGGAAGACCAAGGAGAGCTAAGCTCACCAAGTCCTCATCATCGACAGTAACCCCCACACTTCCCAACTCATCTCGACACTGAGTGAACTTCGTGAGATACTTGGGCATACTATCACCCTTCTCACATTTGATGTTCTAAGTTTATCTTTGAGCACCAGCTTCCTCTGATCGCTCTTGCTTTGGAATAATTATGTTAACGATTTCCACATCAAATATGGAGTAGCCTTTCCATGGAGGGTGGAAACAATGTGATCCTTGACGCCCTCCAACAGAATCCTTCGACATTTTGAGGTCTTCTTTTGCCAAGCATCAGCTTCAGTAGCATCAGTAGGCTTTGGGACATCCGTCTCTATGAACTCCTTCAGCCTGTTATCATCCAATACTGCCTCCATCCTGTCCTTCCATGCAATATAGTTCGTACTGCCCTCAAGGGCATACTCCAATCGCAATCTTGTGAAAGACATCTTAGTTATGACACCAAGAAAACACTGCTGCAAATTCGATTTCCACCAGCTCCAACTCAACCGCTTCCAATCTAGAATTCGTGAGAACAAGGTATTTCTTGTACAGATATCGACTATATGGGCATTCACCGGATATCTCACCTTCCAAAGGAAGGATGAATCCAGAGGCTACCTGGCCCGATTAGAGACTCTGCCTAAAGAAATAGAATGTAAACACTTCCTGAATAGTAGATCTGATGATCAACAACTCCTATACCATGTAGAAATTTTGAATAATAAACACATATTCAATGGATATTATCCTGATCATGTACTATTGTGGATACATACACAATACATAAGCTCCTCTATGTTGATCATCAATATAGCAGCATCAATAACAATAAAACATCAAGAGCATGCACACATTAACACAGTATGTAACCCCGGGAAAGCTTATAGCTGAAAACCCCACACTATCTGTATATTAATGATTGAGAACATGTAACATTAAAATAGTCAATACTTCTCACAAGTATCCAGCACTATCTCCACCTGTTACACACAATACAGCTTAGATCTGATCTCCAAATCTATTCCACTGCTTGCCTGCCTCCACTGCTCAATACCTACTCAAGAATGGATGAGAATGGTTCAACCATACTCGTATTTACCTCAAAAGAATCACTCACACTGGGAATCACGTGAGAAGAGGCTATAATCACTTGGTATTGGCCAATTCTCATTGGCATAACTCAATCCCATTGATTGTGCAAATCCTCATGCACAACTATAGTCACAACTGATAGCAATCTGATCCTCTAACACCTGTCCCTGCTGAACTGAACATGCACTGAGATGCAACTGAGTTAACTGATGTATTCTTTAGTTGCATTATGAGTTAATAATTAGTTTAACAACTCATCATTAGTCTATTTGCAGTTATACTAATTACAACTAGTTTAACCAAGTCAAACTGAACACAACTCCATCAACTCCACAATCAACTCCACCAAACTCAACTGATTGAGTTCTAACTGAAGTCATGCATGCAACAACTCAACTGACCCACAAAGAAAATGTATTTCCTTTTGACAGTTGCATGTGCCACATCTGTAGCTCAAACTGAAGTGCTCTAAGAGAATAAGATAAAGTTTATAGTCTAAATATTATTATAAGCTAATAATATTTGACTGCTCTATAATTAGACTTGAAAGTGTCACCGTTGTTGTCTAAGAATAGAAGTCCATCTATTTTTTCCAACTTGACCAATCATCCATAAACAACATCCTGCAACTCATAGACATGATCCATATGTCTAAAAATAGACAACATTGCTTTGACCAATTTGCTAGCCTCATCACTTGGCTGAGCTGCTGTTGTTGTGGAACCTATTGCTGATGTAGATGCTGTTGCAGCTGGAAGTGCTATAGCTAGTGGTGCTGTGGGGGCCAATAAAGTCGCCAAGGTGGATGGTACTGCTGTAGTGACTATTAGAATGGCAGCGGTAGTGGATGTCTCAAGGCTGGCTTGTTTCAACTATATAAAACTATCCAATTACTTCTCCATTTCCTTTAATTGATCATTTAATTGGAGAATGAGGTCCATCATCTCCTCTTGTTGGGTTTGGCTTTCAAGGACCTCCTTGGTCTCTGGATGCTTTGAATGAGGCAGCTTCAGTTGCTTCTTTAAAGCAGCGATATTCTCATTCTTCTTTTTTATTAATTTCTCTGTAGCTTTGACATCATTGGGATTATACCCAAGCTCAATCACCAAGTCTTCCAGTGACTTGATTCCATTTTCCTTGGCCTATGAGGAGGCATTTTCCAGCTTGTATTGTGCAGTGATATTATCCAATGAACTTTGAAGTTTGTGCACAATCATAGCTTTATTTGTCATGGTGGAATAGATCATCTCACCTACCTACTTATGGAACTCAATTTGGTCAATGGGGTGAACATCCCTGGCCAAAACTTCAAAATATCTTTTCTTATAGTCTGTTGATGATCTTGGCTGTTGGACTATAGGTTACATGAACGTCATTTGCATCTTCCTAGTCTTAATGCCAAAGGCTGACATTAACCTATTTTGATTGGCAAGTGTTTTCTTGAAGTACTGGGCATAAGTCTCAGCCTTCAATGCCTCATTCCTCAACTTAATTTCTTTGTATTTCTCTTTAATATCTTTCTCTTTATCCACAGGTTTGCTAGATGAAGTGACCTCAATGCTAAGTTGTTTCTCAGTAAGTTGGGTGTTTGAGGTAGAAGGTTGGTGTGTTTCTTTTGAAGCTGTTGGGCCTTTATTCCTTCCAACCATTGTTTTAGTGTCTGTGATTTCCACTGTGTTAATGGTGTCTTCTTGTTCAGTTACAGGATTAAGCTTGGGCCTCTTCATGTAACTAATTTCAAATTGGTCATCTGTAGTGTCCATTGCTGAGCTAGAACCTTCTTCCCTGGTTCTTTTTGCATTTATGTCTTCATTGGCTGGAGTCTACAAAATAGGAGGAATATTCATCTGTTCTTCTAGGGCTAGAGCCTACACAAAGGAACTAGTATCAATATGCTTTTCCACATTTATCAAAGTATTCTCCACATCTATCAAAGTGTTTTCCAACCATTCTGACTGGTTGGAAAATCTCTCAATGTCTGGCCTAGGATGATATATGAATGGACCCAATTTGACTTTGAGGCTTAGTTTATTTATGACTCCATGAGGGTCATATTGCCACATAAAACTATTCTTGAAATTCATCTACTACAAAATTTTATCTGCTTTTTGTCCAGCTTCCCTATTATTACAAATAAAGGGGCCCAATTGATTTTTCATTTTAAACTGGGTCTTCTTCCTAGTTGATAGGAAATTGACTTCATCAGAGTTTATAATCTGCCTAAAGTACTCTAATGAAAATATCCTCATGGGGAGGTATTTGGGCAGTTTGTAGGGAGCTAGTTGGCATCCATTTATCCTGATCTCTGTGTGGTCTTGGTATAGATACCAGTCTCCCACTTTAATGTTCTTTGCCAACTGTAAAACTCTTTTAATATCCTGACCGATCCTGGGCTGATAGCTACTAGTTAGCATGTTTATAATTGGATGGACAAATGAATCAATGAAGTATTTATAGGAAAAAACAATGGAGTATTTTTGGATCAATGGTGTCCAATAGATGACAGATCTTGGATTGCCTTTGGTGTCTAACTTCTAAATGTTGACTGGAAATTTGTTTGACTGAAAGTACAAGAACATATGAAATAACACTGATGAATATTTGAAGACTCTCTCCTTTGGTAGTCTGATGAACAGTTCATGGATTCTGTCTACTATGAACTGAGCATAGTTGTAAATTGTAGTAGGAGGCTTGCCTGGACAAAAGATAAAAAGGAAAGCAAGGACAACCTCATCCACATGTTCATCTGTGGTGTACCCTAGAATGCAAGAAAGCATGGTTATTATTTGCCTGCCTCTCTCAGAAAAATGGTGGCAGCATAAGGAGGACTATTTGTTGGAGTATGAGACTCCTCTATGATGAAGGTTTGAAAAATCTGAGCCTTCTTGGGAAGGTCTAGCTTGATGTAGAGTTCAAGTAAACCTTCAATGGAAAGTGGGGTCTAATTGGGGCCTCGCTGGGTTTGCAACATTTGATTTATTGATTTTGCTGTAATAGTGAATAAAACTTGTTGGTCAGGGGTGACTATGTCTCTTTGACTGGGAATTTAGCAAGCTTAGCAGAAGTGGATGTTTTGTGGGAATGGGTGTACTTATGGGAACAAGTACTTGGGAAAATTGGACTCCCATAGGTGAATGTCATCATTCTGGTTCAAAAACTTGTCTTTACTCTACCAGTGGAGTTTCAGTAGGTAGGCAGGGGAAGCAGTGTCCTTTATTTGAAATTCTCTGTCAGCTAATGGAAGGTGGTCAATGTCTAGGTGAGGGGTTTGCAGAGGTCTTACATCCAGAGAGGTTTGGGATGCCATAATTGGCTTAATTCAACTGAATTAGTCTTTCTGTGGCTTTAGGAGTGAGGTCAGGAGCTCTGGAATAGTGGGGAGGGTAATAACAGTCTGTGAAAAAGGGGTTTGGGTGCACAGTAGTTTTCTCTTCAGTGTAGGAAGGTTTTTTAATTAATTTAATCAATTAACCTTTGAGAATTACTGTTTATAATTCAAATTTATAGGGTCGTTCTGGTTCTTTCAAGAATACCTGGGATTTAACAGTTTGGTGTGCAGACGTGTTTCTGTGGTAGCTGCAAAAGGTACTGAGGCTTCAACTGGCTATTCGTTGCTTCAATTTGGTGTCCGCAGTGTCTTCAGGTGGCAAAAGGTGGCTAAATTGGTTGCTCAGAGGCTCAAGGTGTCAGAATTGGTTTAGCAGAGGTTTAAAGTGAAAACGAGCGAAAAGAACAAATTGGGGCTTTTTCGGCCTTTTAACCCATAACGGTTAGATTTTGGTGCGAGTATTATTGAATGAATAATGGACAGTTTTGGTTTTATGCGGGGAGGTGGTTTTGTGCGATATCACACTACTTTTGGATGGAGGGTGGTATTTTTCGCAAGCACGCGATATAACCTGGTGCCGCCACGTAGCAGAATAATGCCCGGCCAAAACCGCGAATCTCGCGTGCTCTCGGGTCATTAACTATTGGATGATGAATCCGCGCAATATGGCTGTGCGCCGTTGGATCTGGGGGTGGGAGATCGGAGGGATATCGCACAGTTGAGTTGCACGGACGGAGTCGGGAAAGTGGTTGGCAGGGCCCGAGGTTTAATTACAAAGAATTGTAATTAATTAAAAGGTAATGACGAGATTTTTAATATAAGATGTTGGTTAATAAAGGTGGGACCATGGGTTATATGGTAGAGTTTTTTAACTGCACCAAGGGTTGGTGGGTTAAAAAAGGTGTCGGGAAATTATAACGTGGGGGATTTATAAAGCAGGACTTTGGGAAAAACTTAGGATAAAGGGTTTTTGTGGGTTTTTTAAGGGGAAAATAGAAATTAATAAGGGGGGTAAGTATTAACTGTGATGGAAATGTGTTTCACACTAGAAAAATGAGTTTTGGGAACAGGGGGTGATTTTTGAAGGGTAATGTCTAGGAATATGTGTGAAACCAAGGGAATAAAAGGTCCAAATGAAGGGAAAGGGTTTTTACAAGTAATGAAGGGATAATGAGGGGAAATTAGCAAATAAGTATGTGGGGATCTAGTGAAATGAGGGGAAATTAATAAATAAGCTTTAGTGAATGTCATTTCTCTTTCACAATTCCTCCTGCACATGAAACATATGATTAAGCATGATGAATGTGCTTTTGACTTAGCAACCTTGTGCACTTGCAAAACTTCTTCTACCTACCGTTTATTTACCCTAGCATTTTCTTTTCATTGATTGGGTGCATTTGAGCTTGCTGACCCTTTATTTCCTTTTCTTTTGATAAGCAAACTATCTAATTCTAACCTTATAACTTCCAATGGCTCAGATTAAATTGATGAGCTAATTTTTATTCTCTAACTAACTACTAATCTGCCAAGATTAAACAGTTTGCCTAGATCTTTATTCTCTATCTATCAACATGAAATTTAAAGCATAAATGGGTCAAGATTAAACTATTTGACCATCATGGATTGTGGCATTTTTGACAAGTCACGCACAATATTATTTGAAAAGTAAAGTAAAAGGAGTGGCATTTGAATTTGCACACTTTCATGATCTATTTTATCTCTTTTTCGCGTTCATATATTTCACTTTTTTTTTTTGTCCTTTGATTATTCTTTTAGGACATACCCTCTTTACATTTTTAAATTTTTAATATGGAAAACATTTTGCAAAAAGCAAAAGTATGTACAATATTACAAGACTAACCATAGCCAATTCAAAATTGTGGATCCTATTATTATAGGACCCTAACACCTGTTTAGTGTCTACACCTCGAAAATTTCTTTGTGGTTTACTAAACTGGATTACTTCTTGATTTGAAGCTGATGTTTTTGCCACATCTCTTTTCTCCAAAGACTCAATTTTATCATAAACATCCTGCTGTACAGGATCAATTTTAGGTGTTCTTCGGCCTGGACTATGAGGAGGTGTGATGAAAGTTGGCGGAGAAACCCTTGAATCTTCCTCTGCTTTTAAGTCGATATGCTACATACTTTTTGTAGGTCGTTCTTTTATTGTTGGATTGAGTCTAGTACTTCTTCTTAAGCTTGTCATAGGAGGCTTTTGAATTTTTTCTTTGTTTCTTTTTATCTTAGACTTCTTTGTTTTGGGTGTGCTCTCTGTCTTTTGGTTGGCTTTCTTTATTCTAACATCCTTCTTGTTCATATTCTCTAAAATTTCGACAAGAGGATTGTCATCCTCTGACTGCTCCTGTGACTATTGTTGTCCTTGTTCTACTGGTACTTCAGTTTTACTTTTTCTCCCTCTCTTAGCCTTGATGCAACTTGGCTGTTCTTGTCCCATTGATTCTTCAATTTTTATTTTTCTCCCTCTTTTGGCTTTGCTGATGTTTGGATGTTCTTGGTTATCTTCCTTAAAATGGTTCCTCACTAAAAAGCTTTCCCAATTATCACCCATATTTTTAAGATGAAATTCAATAAGGATTTTAATAAGACCATGGTGATACATGGTGTTCTCTATAAATTGAATTTTCCTTGGGACATTCTCTGACATCTTTCTTAGACTATTAAGCAAGAAATATGGGAGATTTATTTCATTATCCTCAATAAAATTCATCCGCAGTCGGATATGACAGAAAAACATGCATCCAAACCTCCCTTTGCAAGTAACAATTTTTTGAATTATCAGAAGTAATTTTCTCCACTTACTTTTCAATGTTGTGCTCGAGATTCCCTTCTTGGAAATGGTCGTGTCCATGCTAGGTTTCTTTAGAAAAACCTTCCTGTATTCTCTCTCAATACCTCTATTTTTAAACCATTTTTCTCCAATTCAAGGCAATATAGTAGCTTCGGCAACAAAGGATTCTATCACTGTAAATTTTATGTCCCTTATCTCGACTTCCACCCCATCAAAGGCTCTGGCGAAGGACTTGGTTACTTCCTTGTGGAAACCATCAAATTTCTCCACAAACTCCAGCCACTGTGCTTTCTACAACAATTCCCTTATCTGTGGATATCCTTCTAAATTTTTTCTTCCTATTGGTTATGTTCTGACTATAACTCCCATGGATGAGAAGCTTTTTATCAACACTATTTGTTTGACAGGGTATGAAGGTTTCAGAGTAATGAGGACAAGAGTGTGAATGATGGGAGTGTGAGTGGTAAGGGTATGAAGAATTGTGATATAATCTAACTGTTGAGAGCATGAATGAGCATGATTTGGGCGATCAGATCAATAAAATCAAGATATGGGTTGGAGTGTAGGTATAATGACAAGGAGTGAATAGTGGGTTAGATCCAATTTGACACAATACACTCAACTCTTAATAATGATGATTTTGAATTTGGTAGTACAACGTCTATATAATTCATACAATTAATGCTTTGATCCCTATTATCAAATTAAAGAATTGCATACCTTTGAATTTTTTTTTCTAACCTTTGGTTGTTGTCCTTTGTATTGTCTTTAGGTGTTGTAGTGAAGGGATTCAATCACTCTTTCAATTATTCCATCAGAAATCTTTGTCAAATTGGCTACATAAATCTGTTAGAGTTGCAGAAACTCAATAATGTTGTAGTTATTTTATTTTGAAAAAGAAAAGAGTGGGACATAAAGAAAATGGGTTTAGAACATATGTGAAGAAAATTTAAGGTGTCAAAAATTG
This sequence comes from Pinus taeda, assembly GCA_000404065.3. Taxonomy (NCBI): domain Eukaryota; kingdom Viridiplantae; phylum Streptophyta; class Pinopsida; order Pinales; family Pinaceae; genus Pinus; species Pinus taeda. Next base: position 275,052 of record APFE030645116.1, read on the forward strand.
ATTTTCGCCTTAGATTTTCTGTGTAAACGTGCCAACCATTGTTGGTTTACAAATTTATACATTTTATATATATATATATATATATATATATCTTATTTTCATAAAGAAAAAGATATATATATTTTTAATATTAAGTTGGAGAAGAAGGAAAATCCTTCTTCACCAACTTTAAATCAGTATTATCTTGCAAATATTTGATAAATCTTTCCTTGGTCAATGGCTTATGATAAATTCTCAGTCGATGACCATTCACAAGAAAAGTGATCCTTTCTTCATCAATAGTTCCGATCCTTACTACACCATTGTCAAAGACTGTTTCAATCTCATAAGGCCCAAACCAATGAGTCTGAAATTTCCCTTGGAAATATTTTAACTTTGAATCAAACAATAATGCCCAATCTCCTGGTTGGAATTTTCTCTCTTTGATATATTTGTCATGCCAATTGGATCTCTGTTGTCAAACTAGATTGGTTCTTTGGATTAATCTGGTCTTATCTCATCAAGTTCATTTAGTTGCTCCATTATTTATTTTTGTGATATTGAAAGATCAAGACCCAATTTGACTGTTGTCTTGAAAGTTTTGACTTGAAACTCAATAGGAAACAAAACTTGTTTTCCATAGACAAGCTCATAAGGAGTATGTCCTATAGTATTTCTCCATGTGGTACAGTCTGCCCATAAAGCTTCTGGAAGCTTTTCTGCCCAATCTCTTCTATGCAAATGCACAGTATTGGTGAGAATTGCTTCAATGACTTTATTAGTGGACTCCACCTGTCCATTTGCTTGAGGGTGATATGGAGTAGACTTTCAATGTTTGATTTTGTATTCCTCCATTATCTTCTGTACCAACTTGGATGTGAATTGAGTACCTTGATATGTTAAAATTTCTCTTGGAACACCAAAATGAGTAAATATATCCTCAAAAGAAATGAAACTACAACATTTTTAGTAGCAAAAAAAAGTGCTTTAGCATCTACCCATTTTGTAACATAATCAAAGCAAAGAAGAATGTACCTTTTTTGTCTTGAAGGTGGATTGCTTGGACCAACAAAATCCATAGCCCATTTTCAAAAGGCTCAATAAGTACTTGAGGTTTTAGAGGCATCTCATCGGAAGGAACAGGTTTCCCCATCCTTTGACAACTATCACATCTCTTAACATACTCTCTAGCATCCTTAAAAAGGTAAGGCCAATAGTATCCTAAGAGAAGGACTTTGTAAGAAGTTCTTTTGTCGGCAAAGGGTCCTCCACATTGATCATCACGACAAGCTTTCAATATCTCTGGTACTTCATCTTCTCTTATACACCTTCGGATGATTAGATCTGGACCTGTTTAATACAATTCTTCATTTATCCATGAATAAGATGCACTAATTTGAATTACCTTCCTTTTTTCTCGAGGATACAAGTATGAAGGTAATTTTCCTATAGCTAAATAGTTAGCAATATATGCAAACCATGGAAATTTAGTAGATACTGCAAAAAGATATTCATCAGGAAAATTATCTTCTGCAGGCATGTCATTGTTATCATTTTGAATCCTTGATAAAAAGTCAAAAACTGTGTTTTGTTTTCCAAGTCGATCCAAAATAGTAATGTTAAACTCTTGTTACAACAATAACCATATAGTGATTCTACCATTAGTGATTGATTTATTCATTAAGTATCTAATTGCAGAATGATCAGTATGTACAAAAGTGTCATATCCAGTAATATAATGTCTGAATTTATTGATGGCATGAACAACAACTAAAAACTCTTTTTTTGTGACAATATAATTTAACTCTGCAGGAGTTAAAATTTTACTGGTTTAATAAATGGCACATGGAGTTAAATCTTTTTGTCCTAGTACAACTCCTAAAGTTGTATCTGAAGCATCAATTGAAATATGAAAAGGTAATTTCCAATTTGGTTCTCTAAGAATGGGTGTTTCAAATATTTTCTCTTTTAATGACTCAAAGGCCTTTTGGCAATCAATATTCCAATTGAATTCACAGTCTTTTGTGAGTAGCTTGAAAAGTGGAGATGCAATTTTTGTAAAGTTTCCTATAGATATTCTATAATAACTAGTGAAACCAAGAAAACTTCTAACATCTTATTGACAGGTTGGAATTGATAATTTAGAAATAAATTCTACTTTAGATGTGTCCACTCTAATTCCATTTCCTGAAATATGGTGTCTTAGAAAAATTCCCTTAGTAAACATCATAAAACATTTTTCATGACTTAATGAGAGATTTGCCTCTTTACATCTAGTGAGAATTTTTTCCCAATTTTTAAGAGCTTCTTATAAAGAATTTCCATAAACTCTAAAATCGTCCATATACACTTCCACACAATCATGAATTAGATAAAAAAAAATATCTAATACTGCTATTTGGAATGTTGCAGGAGCATTACATAATCAAAAGGGAAGTGCTTTGTAAGCATAAGTTCCCCATGGGAAGGTAAAGGTGGTTTTATCTTGGTCTTCTAGGGCCACTTGGATTTGGTTATACCCACTAAAACCATCTAAAAATGAAAAATATTTCTTTCCTGCCAATGTATCTAAAACTTGATCTATGAAAGGAAGTGGAAATTGATATTTTAAAGTGGCTTTATTCAATTCCCTATAGTCAATACACACTCTCCATTTTCCATTCTTTTTAGGGACAATTACTAAGGGTGAAACCCACTGACTGTTTGATATTGGATAGATGAAATTAACATTCAACAGTTTTTGTAGTTATTCCTTAACAATCTCCCTTAGATTTGGATTCATTCTCCTTTGAGGTTGTCAAACTGGTTTGGCATTTTCTTCAATATAGATATGACGTTTACAAGTATTAGGATTAATTCCTTTCATGTCACTATATTCCCATGCATAAGAAGAGGAATGCTCTTGTAACATCTTGATTAATTCTTTCTCTTTAAATTCTTCCAAATTATTGTTGATATTCAAAGTTTTTCCTGGAAATATTTCAATTGTAGAATTGCCAAATTTTTCCATAAAGTGTAAGGATAGTTGACGAGATGATAAATATTCAATATTGCATCGCTCTTGAAAACTCTAACTAGATTCACAATATGATGAAGATTCATTATTTTCCATTAAATTTAAAATTTGATCTTCTTCATCTAATTGTAAAGTAGCAAAGATTGGCCTGATATCGAAGTCATCATCTATCCATTCTTCATTTTCAACGTCTATTGTTGTTTTTTTTCTGGTGGATACAATGTGAATTTCTTTGTTGTACTGCCATCATAAATGAACATATCACCCGATCTACAATTTATGAAAGCATTAGCTATAGCTAGCCATGGTCTTCCTAGAATCAATGGATTTCCTCCTAAGTTATTCTTGGGTGTTAAAATCATAAAATCAATAGGGTATTCCCAAGAATCTAAGGATACATATATATCTTCTAATACACCATCAAGTTTGATTACAGATCTATCTGCCAATTGTAATATTGTAGGTGTATATTGAAGATTAGAAAGTTTTAATTGATTCATAGTTTGTTTACTCATGATATTTATGGTTGCTCTTAGATCAATCAATGTATTTGGGATCTCTACACCATTGATGTGTGTTTTAACAATTGGACTTCATGGATCAAAATATTTTTTGAATTGTTGTTTTACCCATCATGATATATGCAAATTTTCCAACAAGTTGGATTCTTTTGATTTCTTTTCTCTTTCTTCAAGGTCTTTTTATGCTCAAATCCCTAATTGTTTTTGCCAAAATTGGTATTTCCTCAATGGCTTGAAGCAAAGGAATCTTTATGCAAACATTATTTTGTTCATCTAACATACCGTAATCAGACAATAAAATTTGTTTTTCTACCCCTTCATCAATTTTTAATCTTTCAGGGAAAGGTGGTTTTGAAACATATATTGAAGGTTGTTCCATAATAGGAGATGAGTTATTTGAATGTGTTGGAGTAACTTGTTTTTGAGTTTCTTCTTTTTTATTATTAAGAGACTTTTCTTCTTCAGGGATATTTTCTTTTTTCACTTTCTTGAATAACAACTGAGGGGGACTTCTTTTCTAATATTCTACCAAATCTAAGTTGAACATTATTTAGATCTAGTGGAGTTATCATGTAGGTTTAAAAATTTTGTCCTTCCATATGGTAAACAGGTTGTGAATTTTTATTATTATTTGGATTTGGAAGTGGTTGGGCAGGAAATTGATTTGGTCTTTAAGGAAATGCTGACGAAAGTTGTGTATTCACATTGTGAGGTTGAGTTTGTTGAACAGGCTAAGGATAATAGTATGGACGAAAAGTGGGATATGATTGTTGAAATTGTGGAAATTGAGGATATTGAGGGAATTTTCCATAATGTTTTTTCCATCCTTGTGACCAAGGTTGTGGCCAAGATTTCCAAGGCATTGGAGCAATCCAATTATTTTGCGAAGATTGTGCAAATGGTTGAGTATTAAAACCTTGAGCTGTATTTCGCTGTGGATTCTGCCAAGGTCTTTTAGCAATAAAACAGAGAGGATCTACCTGATTTGGTACTCCTTCTTGATAAACAACTTTAAGTCTTGGTATTGAGGGACATTCTTCTGTATCATGATTTTCCGCACAAATAACATAAGTTTCTATACTTTTTAAATCAAGAGGACATTATCTAAAGATATGTTTCTTTCTGCACTTAGGATAAAAAATGGGCAATGCAACATTTTCAAATTTTTGCTTGTTTTGTATTTAAAGGGTGTTAATTTGTTCACTAAGGCTCCCTAAAATATCTGTTTTCGAGCAAGTTTCCTAATTTTGCTCTACTTATTGTCCTAGTTGCATATTTATTAATCCTTGATAGAAGAGGATCTCTTGGATTTTTCTTGGTTCTTGCTTTGTCTCTTGAAATGTGTGTGCACAACTCACGAATTTCTCCTAGTGATAATTGAGAAATGTCTCTGTTACCCATTAGATTGAGAAGATCAATCCATTCATCTCTAATTGATTTCAATAAGAGAGCTTTCAAATTTTCCTCATCTAGATTATTCATTTTTTCCCTTTTTACATTGTAAGCAAATCTTTCAATGAAATCTTCAAGATTTTGATCTTCTTTTTGTGTCATTTTAAAGACTTCAAATTTAATGTTATGGGGCATACAATAATCCTTATATTTCTCTAAGAATGCAGTTTTCATTTGTTCCCATGTTCTTATGGAGTTTATTCCTCAACCCATAAACCATTTTAATGTTGCATCTTTAAGGGTTCCAGGGAATAATTTCAACTTTTGAGCATCATGTAGATACTCATATGATCTACAAAAGACTCCAACTTCAAAGAGAAATGTCTCAGGATCTTCACTCCTTAATCCATGAAAATTTGGAAGGATAGAGGGTGAGAAATTTTTCATTGTTATACATACTGTAATATGTACATAAACAAATACCGAAAACTGAAATGCTACCTTAGGCAGCTTATTTATTTACAAATCTACCCTACTCTGATGAAAAATTGATAGAGCAAGTAATTTTGTAATGCCAGACCAACCAATCAAGTAGTTGTGGCAACGATGATGCTAGGGAGTGCTTGAACCAGGACACAATTGGAAATGCTGACAGCCATACATGCACAAAATGAGTCTGGCTGTGTAAAAGACAATCTGGTTTGTCATTCAAACTGAAAAGATACTCCATATATGCAACAACATGATGATAGAAACCAGAGGTGACCCATATACACACCCATACTCCTCCCACTGGTGAAAATCCATAAAGAGCAGGGGGTTTTGGCTGTGGTGACAATGGACCATCAACCCATTGTTGTCATTTAGTCTAGTGATAGCCTTGTAGGGTACCCCTCTCCAAGGGCTGCTAGATTCTACAACAACAAACCCTCTTCATTTTTTAATTCTTATTTTATGTGATGTCTACAATATGTGTTCTTTAATAATTCATAATATTAGAAATTGGATATTTTTTTCTTCTTTAAGGGAGAAGGCTAAAAGTTTATGATTTTGACTTTTTTTTTTAGTTTATGTAATTGGAATTGTATCATATTTGTTAAAATTGTAAATTTAGATTGTTAAAATCACCATTTTTAATGTAAAAATGAACTCAACAATTTGAAATACCCATATTGCAACTTGATTTTTCAATCTTGGCAATTGATATCTACAATTCCATCAATCCAAAATCAAGTTTTTTTCTAGTTTTCGTAATAGGAATCCTATCATAGTTGCATTTTTTTTTATAACAAGAATAGATAATAGTTATTATATTAAAAGTAACTTAGCTAAAGCTTAGTTTAGATACATGATTTACATAAGTAAGTTAAACTAGTGGACATGGTCTAAATGGAGTATGTGTCAACAACCATTTACAAAATTTTGACCTTGAAGCTTTTGAACAAAATGCTACAATATCTAGTTATTGTATTAAAAGACACTTAGCTAAAGCTTAGTTTAGATACATGATTTACATAAGCAAGTTGAAACTAGTGGACATGGTTTAAATGGAGTATGTATCAACGACCATTTACAAAATTTTGACCTTGAAGCTTTTGAACAAAATGTTACAATATCTATAATATTCCACTTATACATTCACCAATATTGACCTAACAAAAACCAAAATTTACAAAGCATCAAAATGTTACATTAAAGCATGAAGAATTATTCCTCCGCTTTGATTTATGAGTCTCCTGATTGACCATTAAGGAAGGGGGACATACCCTTTTGCCCCTCCACCAAAATTCACTTTGATTTAGCCTTGACCCTAAACTAGCCTTGGAATTGTTTGATTTGAGAACATGGAGACTTTTCTTCTTGGGGATAGTTTGGTACATGATATAATTTAGAATATTAGATTGCAGTGCTAAGATCCTCCTCAGATTATAAACAAAATGCTTTCATTGTGCTTAAGGATTCATGAAGTTTTGCAAGTGAAATGAAGAGTTTTTATGTTAATTTATGAGCAATTTAACATAAACCAAAAACTGAATAGCAGCATAAACATATACATAACATCATCAAAAACACATTACAACAAGCACACGATAAAGGAGTTCACCCCTCTTGGGCTACGTCTTCTTAGTCCAGCTTCCAATGGCTTTAACCTCTCTATTATGCTCAAAAGTGTAAAAATTTGTGTTTACAATGCACAAATGCTTCTGAAACCTGCTCCCATCAGTTAAGAATACTCAAAAATGGCTATCTAGCATCATTTTGCATCCAATTTGGTGAAAAATTGAAGAAGTTATGACTTCCCCTTGTTTTCCCATTATTCGCTCCACAAATTACTCCACATCTGACATGAACCCACAATTTCGCTCCAAAAACCTGCTAACCAAGCGAGAATTTTTCCGCGCGGCAAGTCATAATCATCAGCACCTGTCCATCGTAAATCATAATCAGCGGAGTCCTACGGTCTTACGCCCTGTGAACCAGGCGGGCGATATACGATTGCGATTTGGCAGACCTGACGAAACTCTTAACTAAGCTTATAAGTGTATTGCTTCCAGGATCCTTTCGCAATCGGTAGAGTACCGGGGTCTTGTATATGCGGGACTTTGCACCGTGTTGCTATTTGCGATTGTGATATCACATCGCAACCCAAACATGCCAGGGTTGATTTTGTAATGTCGTGCGAGATGTGCAATCTCATCACAACCTGGCACCTACCGAGGGATGATTCTATAACATATCCCTTCATCTATATGTGGTTGCGATCTATCGCATCACGCCTCTGACCGATTCTTGAAAGCCTTCCAGCCCGCCTTATCGCATCGCAACTTGGATGTTTTGGGGCCAATTTTTATCACCGACCCGCCTGCGATTGCGATTTGCGACATGCGGGGGCCAATGGTGCCTTGCCACTTGGCGTTTCCTCATTCACTGAAGGACCTTGCCACATCATCCAATCCTGCCATGTGTCCAAGTCAAACCTGAAATTTGACTTGCTCTAACTTCTGCGTATGAGTTCGGATTTGAGTGTCGTTCACAACATTGGAATCAGAATGACAAGATCTTCGATTTGAAGCTAAGTTTATCAAGATCCTAACACATTTATTTTTTAGCCTAATTTTGAGCACCTGATCACTCCTCCCCACTGGAAGTCATTTGGACACCAAAAGATCATTTTCAATTGACCAACAGGTGAGGGTACAGTTCGCTCACGTTTCCAATGTCGATCCATTGATCACTAAATTAGAACTTCTGATCTCCATGTTTCTTGTCGTCCCTTTCTGTGTACTCGCCTTTAACCTTTTCAAGTTGTTCTTGCACTGTTTGATGTACCATTTGGAGTTGTTCAATGAACTCCTTGGCCTTGTCCATGTTACTATCAATAGCAACATCCTTCTTACCAAGATGACACACTATATTATGATGCAAATGGTAAACAAATTCCTCCACTTGATTCCTTTGACTCAAGCTTGAATATACATCTAGAAAGTATGTATTTTTTCTGAACATAAGTTTCATGTAAAATAAAATGATGCTTGAGGAAAGTAGTTATACAAACTATAGGGCTAGAAAGTACATCAACAAACTTGTCACTTATACCTTTTTTCTACCTTTTGACTAAGTGGAATAGTAGAAGAATACCCATCCAATGGAAGTGCCTTTGTCCCTGCAACTTAAACACTTTATCATCAAAAATTTATGAATGAAAAGAAATGGGGTTACCACAGTACAAAAAGACTGCACTCATGGCATAGTCACATACAACAACCTGAAACTTAAATGACTGTCTCAAGTTTGGAAAAGCAAGTACTGGAGTTGTATTGATATTTTGTTTTAAAGCATCAAATGCCTCTCGTTGTTTGCCTCCCCACTGGAAGACCTTTTTCACAATTGCCAACAAATGCAAATGAACTAAAATAAGAAGAAAAATTAACAAAATATATCCTCCAACATTGGATTGCTCCCAAAAAACCTCTTATCCAAATGACTATCTTGACCTTTCCTGTTAAATTGCGAGTAGAGAAAAGGCATCTGCGGCTTCACGGGGATGTATGATTCCTTCACACGTGTTTGCAAGAATGGAGTCAATACTACCACAAATTGTTACAGCTTCAATCTTGGAGAGGTCTAGCTTCAAATCGCCTTCTCCACGTCCCACACAGACTGCGAAAAAGCCCTTGGGAACCTAAACATGCTTGGAAGAACCAATTTCACGGCTCAAGTACATCAAAGAAGTTTTATCCAACATATACTTTCGCATCTTCAGAAACAAATGTTCTTGACATACGAAATCAAGTATTTTTTTCTCATACATGACATGTTCATAATGGAATTTTATGAAAATGAAAATGTCATCCAAGTGGACTATCATGTCTATAAATGGCTTCAATACGTCTTGCTTCATATGCATGAAAGTAGTAGTAGCATGGCAAAGACCAAAAAGCATAACAATCCATTAAAAAAAAACTTGCATGGTTTTGAATGTTGTCTTCCATATATCTCCTTCAAAAACTCTACTTTGACGAAAACCACTTCTTGAATCCCTTTCAAGGAAATGCTTACCATTCTTCTTAGGCAACAAAACAAGAAGTGCACCACATGATAAAGGAGAAGGCCGAATGATCCTTTTATTCAACAATCCCTGGATTTGTGTCTTAATTTTTGTGCTTTCCATCACTGACATCCTGTACATGCCACTGTTAGCAAGAGACACTTTTGCTGCAACTGTAACTCAGGTTGGATTCCCCTCTTGGGAAGTAATCCCTTTGATTCCTGAAACATTTCATCAGATTGGTTAACAACGTCAACCAAATCAGTTTTCAAATTCAAATTACAACCATCAAACACTTCATAATCAATATCATTCTCAGGTTTCATCATGAGAAGCACAAGATTCTTGCTCAAATTCACCAGTCTTTTCATCTGCCTTGCATTAACAATCAAAAGTTTTTTTTTTTTTTGTTTTTTTGTTTGTTTGTTTTTTTTGTTTTCTTTGTTTGTTTGTTTGTTTGTTTTTTTTTTTGTTTTGTTTTTGTTTTTGTTTTTTTTGTTTTTTTTTTTTGATTTTTGTTTTTTTTTTTTTTTTTTTGGTGAGCTCTCACAATATATTCCACTCCATTTTTGAATATGTGATATTTGTTTTCATGTCAATGGAAAATAGCTTTTTTGTCATAAAGGTATGGCCCGCCCAAAACGATGCCACAAATATCTAATGGCACAACGTCAAGCTCCACTCATCTATGAATTTTGTAGTGATTCCGAATTTTAGTTTACACTTTCTCGTAAGCTGTAATTATGCATTGTAACATAACCATCCAAGTGGATAAGGCTTATGATGTGGAACAATTTCCAGATTTAAACTTTTGACAATGTTTTCAGAGAATATTGGCTTGAGAGCCACCTTCGAAAAGCGTATCTATCTTATTATGTTCTAAGATCACCCTTATATGAAAAAGTTCTATTCTTCTCTTTTCATTTGGAGTTTCATTTTGTGAGTTTGAAGAATTAGTGCTCGCAATGGATTCCTTTCTTTGAAACCCCATGGCTATGATTTTAGTTTCATCACCTGATTCAGATCCCAAATCCTCTTGAGTGACGACAATTGTCTTTTCTTTTCCTTTGTTGTTGAATTTCTTTGGCTTCATTTCGGGATGAAGCTTCCAACATTGAGCTTCATCGTGACCCTCTCTGGAAGAATGTTTACAATTGTTTTCTCTCCTTCCTTTTTAATGGATGTATTTTTCTTCCCCTTGAAACCCTTTTCTTTCTCTTTACCCTTAAACGACTTTTTACTACCTTCTTTTGGGATGTTTTTCCCTCTTGCCTCAAGATGAGTGGCTTGCACACACACATAATCTAGATTATTGGGATCAAACATTAAGATATTATGCCTAAGGTAACTATGTAAACCCCCTATGCACTTCAACAATGTGTCCTGTGATTGCAAATCTACACCTAACATCAGATACCGTTTTCTGAATTCTTGGGTGTAATCTTGCCCATTTTGACCTTTAAGTTGTCTAAAGTTTTGCCAATTCATGATGGCTTTATGCATATAAGCTAGAGGGTAGGATTATCTTTTGATTGCAGCAATGAAATCATTCCAAGAAATTGAGATCTTACCGTGTTTTTTAATCTCCTCTTGGCTCTTTGATTCCCACCATACTAGTGTTGCACGCTCCATTCTCAAGGAAGCTAACTGAATATTTATGTCATCCTCTTGAAGGTTTTGAATCCTGCAATAGACCTCCAACTGATGAATCTAATTATTAAGCTTCTCTGCATTCACTTTGCCATTATACATGGGAAACTTGAATTTAACATCAAGTTTTAAAAAAGGTGATTTACTAGTTCCTTTTGAAGAATGATGATGAGTATGAGTAAGGGTAGTGTTAGTGGAAGAGGGTGAAGATGCTTGTGAATAAGAATATGAAGAAGATGGTGGAGAGGGTGGAGGTTTGTCTCCATTCCCATTACCTCCTTTTCCATTACCTCCTCCTGGAGAACCTTCTCCTTTGGGAGGTTTGGAACTTTCTCCTTGCAACCTGCTATTCCTCTCTTCATAGAGGACCTTCACCATCTCTGTCATATCAAAGAAAGCCTTTCTAAAGGTCTTCTCATCTTCTATCATGTTTGTAGTTTCTCCTTCATGAGACATGATCTCTGGAGTCTCAATTGCAACTTGAGGCTGAATTTGTGTTGGATATTGTGTTGAGAAATGGCAACAAGAAATTCCAGTTTAATTTGTCCTTAAATTAAATTGTGAATTAAAATATATTTCTTTTCTCATAGCAATTTTAAAATAATTAATTAAGGTTAATTAACTTAATTAATTTAGTAAATTTGAATTGGAAGTCTTTTAGAAGACATGGATATGTTCTCCCTAACTTATGGGAGTTAAGGATGAGATATGAATGAGTAGTAATTAGCTAACTCAATTTATTGAGTTAAGTCCAGTTAAATTAGTTCCAATCATTTTCAAGAACTAATAGTGAGTAAACATTTAGTTGGGACACTAGTGACCTAATTAGTGCTACTCTAGTTAACTGAAGATTCCACCATCAGTAACTCATGCATGTCGATTTTGAGAAAGACCCAGTTGAGACTAGAGAGCAGGGACAGTTTACTATTTGTTTTAGATTTTTATGAGTTGTATTGATAGTGCATACATTCAGGAACTGATCCTTGAGGGGTTGCCCTATTTTTAGAGGCTTTATTTCCCTTTAAATACAAGTTATCCTTCATAGGAATTACACATTGGAATAAAGACTTTGAGAGGTTGTGAATTGGCTAAGCTTTGGTCTTGAGCTTGCTTATGAGTTGGAGATTGAATTTGATGACTGATGGGATTGTTCTAGAGAGAACAAGCATTGTAATTTCATCTTGATTTTCCAGATTAATACAAAACAATTAGTGGGGTTTTGAGCTGTGGCTTTCCCCGGATATTTATTGTGTTATGTGCCTTTGATTCTCTTCCTCTATGGATTATTGTTTACTTGATGTTTATGGGCTTCTGTTGTAAAGAGTAGAAGTAGATTCTTGTCTTTGCTTTAGAAAATTGCATTAGCCTGTGAATCTACATGTTTTTCTACATGGTATCAGAGCGAGATTGTTTTTTGGGCCGAGAGTTTGTAGAGAAGTTCTGTGAAAAAAAATATAAATAAATAAATAAATATATATATATATATTTTTTGCATATTTGGATTCCTTGGGAAAATATACCCAAATTAAAAAAAATAATCGACCGAATCAGAGTTCGGATGAGGGAGATATTGTTGATTTAAAATCAACTCTCTAGAGGAGATTTCGAAGTTTTGAGTTTCTGGGTTACAGGTGAAAGTCGAATTTGCATACATACTTCAGGATCGACAGATGGAGTTCCATGGTTTGAGGCTTGAGTATGCCTTGAAAGGCAACTCAAATTTTATAGCGTGGAGGGACAGGATGGAGGTTGTGTTAGAAGATAATGGCTTGAAGGAATTCATTGATCAAGAAGTCCCTAAGCTAGCAGCTACATATGCACAAACCTTGGCCGAATGGAAGAAGTGTGTGGTGAAGACAAGGTGGATAATCCTTGAGGGAGTTCGAGACCACATTGTCTCGAGTCTCCATGGCAAGGAAACTCCGCATGCTATGTGGAAAACATTGACGGACTTGTATCAGAATAACAATGATCAAAGGACGTTGGCACTGAAGGATAAACTTCGTAAAATCAAGATGGAGAAAGGCGAGATGATTCCAAAGTACTTGACCAAGTTCACTCAATGTCGGGATGAACTTGGAAGTGTTGGAATCACAGTTTCCAAGGAGGATATGGTGAGCCTTTCTCTTCTTGGACTCCCAAAGAGTTGGCATAGTTATCAGGACTCTGTCAATGGTCGAGAGAAGCTGCCAGATTGGCAACGACTATGGTCAGATTTGATGCAGGATGAGATCAGAAGGAACACCAGGGATGGATCTTCCTCAAAGACTGGTGATGAAGAGAAATGTGCCTTAGCGATTAAGGCAAGGAAGGGGAAAGGTAAAAATTCTCGTTCTAAATTAGATTCTTATCACAAAGGTAAGAAGAAGGACATGACGAAAGTTAAATGCTTTCATTGTCACAAGATGGGTCACTTTGCTACAAATTGTCCATTGAAGAAGTCTAGGGAGAAGTCCTTAGGAGGAGCAGCGGGTGAGGCTTTGGCCTCCCAATTCGAATTGGACTTTTCCCTCATTGCATGCATGGTGTCTTCAATGATGGGAAGTGTCTCGTACTTAGACAATGGAGCTTCTTTCCACATGACTGGGGACAAAGAGTTATTCAGTGAACTGGAGGAGAAAGATCTCAAGATGCATATTGAGATGGGTGATGACGATAAGTATAGTGTTACTGGTGTGGGCACTATTACTTTTGAGAGGGAGAATGTGACTCTACTCACCTTGAAGAATGTTATGCATGTACCCAGACTGATGAAAAACTTGGTATCCGTTACCATGCTTGAGGATAGAGGCTATGATGTGATCTTTTTGAAAGGAAAGGCGTTCCTTCGACACATAGCCACGGGTCAAGTAAAGAAGATAGGGATTTGAGTTCAGAATCTCTATAAGATAGAGGTAGAGGATTGTGATGCTTTGAGTTCAAAAGCAGAAAAGATGTTGAGCCAAGACGTCAACGAGTTGTGGCATAGGCAATTAGGCCACTTGCATCATGGGGCTTTAAAGATATTGCAGCAAATCTATACTGGTCTTCCCAAAGGTACGCTTGAGCAAGTTGATACATGCAAGGGTTGTACTTTGGGAAAATACACCAAGTCTTCCTTTGGAGATAGAGACAATTAAGTAGAGTCTATTATGGAGAGAGTCCATTCAGATGTGTTTGGACCATTCTTGATAGTATCCACCACCAAACACAGGTATTATGTTATATTTGTAGATGACTATTCTCATAAACGCTGGATATTTTTCATGCAGAGAAAGGATCAGACATTCACAAAGTTTTGTGAGTTCAAAGTATTGGTAGAGAAAGAATCTGGAAAGAAGGTTAAAGCTCTATGGAGTGATAACAATGGTGAGTATGTCTCCAATGAGTTTAAGAACTTCTATGCAGTGGAAGGGATTAAACGAGAGTTGACAGCACCCCATAACCCTCAACATAATGGGGTTGCCAAGAGGAAGAACAAGATCATAGGAGGGGCAACAAGGGTGATATTACATGATCAAGGCCTACCACTACACTTCTGGGCTGAGGCATGCAAAACAACGGTTTCTGTTTAGAACCGTAACCACATCGGATACTTGAGATGAAGACACCAGAGGAGGCTTATTCCGATAAGAGACCAGATGTTGGTCACTTCAAGATTTTTGGGTCATCGGTTTATTGCCATGTGACCAAAGATGCACGGAAGAAGATTGAGCCAACAACAAAGTTGGGGATCTTTGTGGGGTACACTGATACTCCCCACAACTATTAGGTGTACATGCAAACCAGTCAGATGACAGTGGTTCGTAGGGATGTCAAGTTTGACAAGGAGAAGGCCATGCAATTATCCCATGAGAGGGAGCTTGAGCTACGTGCCGAGGAGGAACTTTTAGTTCCTAAGGTTGAGGGGCCTCAGATTGATGTGGAGCAGCCACCTACAGAGGTTCCGGGAGTGGAGACATCCACTCAGACATAGTCTTCCAGGGAGGGAAGAAAGCGCGCTAGAGAGGCTAACAAATTTTTGGATGATGCACAAGGGAATGTGGGAGCACCCTCTTCTTAGCGCCGACAGAGGAGGTCACTAGAGAGGTACACTGGATACATGGCACTTATGGGTGCATGTGTTGTGACAAAGCCGTCTTCCTTTTAGCAAGCAGTGCAACAACCAGTTTGGGTTGATGCGATTGTGGAAGAGTATGAATCCATAGTTCGAAACAATGTTTGGGATGTGGTCCTGAGACTAGAGGACAAGTCAGTTGTGAGCTCCTATTGGCTTTACAAGGTAAAGTAAGTTGTAGATGGTAGTGTTGAGAAGCATAAGGCCAAACTTGTGGCCCATGGATTTTCACAGGTAGAGGGGATTGACTATGATGATACCTTTGCTCTTGTTGCAAGGTACTCATCTGTCAGATCTATTTTGGCACTATCTGCATAGATGGGTTGGAGTATCCATTAGATGGATGTGAAGACTGCCTTCCTCAATGGCATGATTGAGGAAGAGGTGTACATAGAGCAACCCAAATGTTTTGAAACCTTGGACCGTGAGTTGCATGTGTGCTGAATCAAGAGAGCATTGTATGGGCTGAAGTAAGCACTCCCGTACTTGGTACACCAGGATAGATAACTACTTCACTGGGTTGGGCTTCACAAAGAGTGAAGCGGATGTGAACCTGTATCATATAGTGGAGGAAGGTAAGCTTTTGATCATTGTTATTTATGTAGATGATCTCATACTGATAGGTGTGAGAAGCTCGTCAAATCTTGCAAGGAGGACCTTGCAAGAGAGTTTGAGATGAAGGACATAGTGCTCATGCATTACTTTCTTGGCATGGAGGTATGGTAGGGAGATGGGGAGTTGTTTGTTTCTCAAGGCAAGTATTCCAGTGAGATACATAGGAGATTCCACATGGAGAGCAGTAAACCCATGGAGACTCCTCTAGCTGGTAACTGGAGGAAGGAGGATGCTACTTTAAGGGAAGTAGTCGAAGCTACTTTTTACAGGCAGATTGTGGGTTCACTCATGTAGTTGGCGAACACACGACCATATATGTGTTATGCATTTAACCAACTTAGTCAAGCAATGGTTAGGCCTACCAAGCTGTATTGGAAGGTGGCAAAGCATGTATTAAGATACCTCATAGGCACTACTTAGTTTGGGTTGTTGTATAGACAGACAGAGGGAGTGAAGCTTCAAGGCTTCACCGATGCAGATTGGGCGGGGAGTCCATCTGATAGGAAGAGCACATCAGGAGGGATCTTTAGTATTGGGTCAGCTGCAGTTTCTTGGTACAATAGGAAACATAGATCTGTTGCACTCAGTTCGACAGAGGTAGAATACATGGCTGCAAGTCAAGCAGTATACGAGGCTATCTGGATGAGGAAGATCCTGGTTGGTTTGTTTGGTTAGCAAATGGATCCAACAATGATTTATTGTGATAATTAGAGTTGTATCAAAATCTCTGAAAATCTAGTTTTTCATGATCGGTCCAAGCATATAGATATCTGATATCATCATCTCAGAGATTGTGTATTGAGGCAGACCATGTTGTTAGATTACATTCCCATGGAGGAGCAAGATCCTGACATCTTGACAAAGGAATTGCCAAGATGTAAATTAGAGTTTCTTAGAGACATGATCGGGGTAGTGGATAATCCCTTTCTTGTTGAGAGGGAGTGTTAAAAAATGGCAACAAGAAATTCCAGTTTAATTTGTTCTTGAATTAAAATGTGGATTAAAATATAATTATTTTCTCATAGTAATTTGAAAATAAGTAATTAAGTTTAATTAACTTAATTAATTTAGGAAATTCGATTTGGAAGTCTTTTAGAAGACATGTATATGTTCTCCCTAACTTATAGGAGTTAAGGATGAGTTATGAATGAGTTGTAATTAGTTAACTGAGTTTATTGAGTTAAGTCCAGCTAAATTAGTTCCAATCAGTTTTAGGAACTAATAGTGAGTAAGTTAGTTGGGACACTAGTGACTTAATTAGTGCCACTCTAGTTAAATGAAGATTCCACCATCAAAAACTCATGCATGTCGATTTTGAGAAAGACCTAGTTGAGACTAGAGCGCAAGGACATTTTACTATTTGTTTTAGATTTTTATGAGTTTTACTGATAGTGCATGCATTCAGGAACTGATCCTTGAGGCATTGCGCTATTTTTAGAGGCTTTATTTCCCTTTAAATACAAGCTATCCTTCATAGGAATTACACATTGGAATAAAGACTTGGAGAGCTTGTGAATTG
This sequence comes from Pinus taeda, assembly GCA_000404065.3. NCBI lineage: Eukaryota > Viridiplantae > Streptophyta > Pinopsida > Pinales > Pinaceae > Pinus > Pinus taeda. The sequence continues at coordinate 292,389 of APFE030645116.1, forward strand.
ACTAAGCTTTGGCCTTGAGCTTACTTATGAGTTGGAGATTGAATTTGCTAAGTGCTGGGATTGTTCTTGAGAAAACAAGCATTGTAATTTCATCTTGATTTTCTGGATTAATACAAAACAAATAGTGGGGTTTTGAGCTGTAGCTTTCCCCGGATATTTATTGTGTTATGTGCCTTTGATTCTCTTCCTCTATTGATTATTGTTTGCTCGATGTTTATGGGCTTCCGATGTAAAGAGTAGAAGTAGATTCTTGTCTCTTGCTTTAGCAAATTGCATTAGCTTGTGAATCTATAGGTTTTTCTACAGACTGTGGCAACCTTTCTCTTCTTCCCCTTGACCCAAATTTAGGGCTTCCAACCAACTTCCTTCACCTCTTTTGAGTTTTAACCTTGTAAGCATGACATAAACTTGCAAACAATTAAATCTTAGATAACAAAGAGGAGGATCTTTTGAGTGCTCTCATAGCAAATTTGATTTGATTTATAATATTAGATTGTAGTGCTAAGATCTTCCTCAGATCATAAACAAAATGCTTTCATTGTGCTTAAGGATTCATGAATTTTTGCAAGTGAAATGAAGAGTTTTTATGTTAATTTTATGAGCAATTTAACATAAACCAGAATATGAACAACAATATAAACATATACAGAAGATCATCAAAAACACATTACAACAAGCACATAATAAAGGAGTTCACCCCTCCTGGGCTACGTCTCCTTGGTTCATCTTCCAATGGCTTGGGCTTCTCTATTATGCTCAAAAGTGTAAAAATTCGTGTTTACAAGGCTCAAATGCTTTTGAAACTTGCTCCAATCAGTTCATAATACTAAAAAATGGCTATCTAGCCTCTTTTTGCATCTAATTTGGTGACAAACTAAAGAAATTATGACTTCCCCTTGTTTTCCCATTATTTGTTCCACAAATTTCTCCACATCCGACATGAACCCACAATTTTGCTCCAAAAATCAGTTAATCGAGCGAGAATTTTGTCGCACGGTGGGCCACAATCTGTCGACATCGACTGTCCATCGCAAATCGCAATCGGTGGAGTCCTTCGGTCTTATGGTCTATGAACCAAGTGGGCGATATGCGATTGCGATTCAATGGACCCAACATAACTCTTAACTGGATCGTATAAATGTATCACGTCCGAGATCCTTTCGCAATCAGCGGAGTACAAAGCTCTTGTATATGCGGGACTTTACACCATGTTGTTATTTGCGATTCCGATATCACATCGCAACCCAAACCTATCGGGTCCGATTCTGTAGTGTCGTGTGAGATGTGCGATCGCATCACAACTCGATACTTACCGTGGGCCGATTTTGTAACACCTCCATTCGAGAATTAAGCCTCCCCGCTTACCTTATCGCATTGCACCTTGGTTGTTTTGGGGCCGATTTTAATGTTGACCCACCTACGATTGCGATTTGCGACATGCAGGGGCCAATGGAGGCTTGCCACTTGGCACCTCCTCATTCGCTGAAGGACCTTGCGACGTCATCCAATCCTTCCATGTGTCCAAGTCAAACCTGAACTTTGATTTGTTATAACTTTTGCATATGAGCTCGGATTTATGTGCCATTCGCACCGTTGGAATCAGAACGACGAGCTCTTCGATTTGAAGTTAAGTCTATCAATATTTTGACACTTTGATTTTTGAGCCTAATTTTGAGCACCTCATTAGCACAACTGATAAATCCACTTGAAAATCTAACTTAACTTTGTATCTAAGGGGAGAGATCCTTAATATAAATGGTGAATTATATTTAAGGAATCACAAAAAATACTCACCTCTTGAATTCCTAGATTCACAATTTACCTCAAACCCTCCTAGAAGGCATAAGCTGCAACAACGTTGTTGGAAGTGTGACCTAAACACCAAGCATACATACGTTATTCTTGATTCTTAGGGTAAAAAATTACTCACTTTGCTCTTGCCATCCTTGTAAAATTGGATTGTAAAAATCACCATTTTTAATGTGAAAATAACTTAATACCATTGAATACCCCTATTGCAACTTGATTTTGCAATGTTGACGATTGATATCAACAATTTTATCCATCTAATTAGTGGGTAAAAAATTACTCACTTTTCTCTTGCCATCCTTGTAAAATTGGATTGTTAAAATCACCACTTTTAATGTAAAAATGAACTTAATACCATTGAATACCCCTATTACAACTTGATTTTGCAATGTTGACGATTTATATCAACAATTTTATCCATCTAAAAAGTTTCTTTCAGCGTCATATCTTCCTATTTGATATCCTTGTGGGACAAATGGTCTATTAGGTCTATGATAACTCGGTTTCTTTTTCATTTTTGCTAAATACTATGTCTGTAATCAATTAACTATTTTAAGATTCTTCAAAGGGCTGTGAAGCTCCTCTAAAACATATAACAATGTTTTATTTTCAATAAAACTCTTATTGTTTTTTTCACTTGAAATAAAATTTCTTCGATAATTTTAAGTAAAAAATGTCAATTTCCCTTATTATTTTAAACAATTAAAAAGAAATCTATTGATAAAATGTTTCCACTATAATTTTTTTATATACTTTCTTACATTGATGTGACAATTTTATAATTTTTTTATATACTTTCTTAAATAGATTGATATGACAATTTTATAATTTTTACATATGTTGATATAACAATTTTATTTTTGAATACATATGTTGATAGGCCAAATTTATTTTCAAATATATATTAAATTTGTAATATCCATTAAAATAAATATTTATTTACTAATATTTATTAAAAAATATTTATTTACTTTAAAACAAAATATATATATTATTTCATTAGTTTTATTCTAAAATTCCAATTACTTTTTTAATAATTAATTAATTTAAAATTTAATAAGATCATTAAAAACATCATTTCTCCTTATATAAATATAAATTTTAGATACTCACATTTAATTTTTCAGTGTAAACTTTGTTTCCTGAGAAGGATACTTCTTGTACACGGCGAGAACAATTAAAAAAATCATTCACTCTTACATGGTTTCCACGTGGACAAACACCTCTGAGAATTCCACAAAACCCCAATGGCCCCCATCATCCAACTCAACAACAAAATCTCACATAGAAGAACTAAAAAAACAAGAAAAGGAAAACGAGGCCTGGCAATATTTATCTCCAGTGCCCCGGGAAAGCATAAATGGGGCCGAGCGAGATTGAGACGCGAACCTAGAGGAGTTTAGCGGCGGTGCTTGGCAGTTGCTGGTAATCCAGGGGATTCGGATTGTCCGTGATACAACCCTCGTTAATCCATTAATCCATTAACAAGCATTATTTTGTTATAAGCAACCCCGCACAGAAGAGGGAAAAGTCACACCAGAAGAGAAGAAAAAGATTAAAGAAAGAAGCAGAATCCCTGGTTCACTCTGCCATTTTCAGAGAAAAATTGTCCACTATTGTATCGGCGGCATTCACCCTGATAAATTTGGGCGGTTCGGGGCCCTAAATGGTCCAGAATTAGAGGTAGACACAGATGCGAAGGCCCCTTAGTTTTTTTTTTTCCCTGTTTTTTGGGCAATTGCAGTGAATGGCTTTCATTAACACAGGTTAATAATTATCATGGCACAGCAATTTACAATGTGAGAGGTTTTCTGTTTGTTCGTTCGCTGGTCAAATGTTTAATGCTCAAAGAGGGGGTGCAGTACCATGCCATTCTATCCGGTAACCCTCACGCTGTCTCACTTCATTTGCTGCTTTCTATCTTTAACTCTGTAGTTCCATTGGGTTTTTGGATTGCCACATGTCAAGACAAAACGGTCGAATCCTAGTCAGATGCTGATCTGGCACTCAGTGATAGGCTGTGGTGGCCGAACAATTTGAGTGTATATTCGAACCACTTTATGAAAATCATAGTTTGTTCTAAAATCCCATTGTTTTAATGAAAATTAGTTAATTATTTATATTTGTGAGTGTTTTAATATTAATAATTAAGTTTTGAAAGTGATGTAACTCTTATGGTAGATTCTGTTTTTTCTCTTTGGCACTTTGGGTGAGAATTCTCATATCTCCTTTTCATATGGGTATTAGATTTACTGTTTTCATGAGGTGGGTGCCCAGGAAGCTGGCTGTTATTTCAGAACGGAAGTAGAACGGAAAAATTTGCGATGCATGGGAATTGTCAGGCGTGGTCTTCTTGATCTTTGAGAGGCTCCTCGGAATCGAACCTGTGACATATCAAATCAAGAGCAATGCTTCCCTTACTGAAGAAGCAATCTGCAAATTTGAAAACTTTGACTAATGGTGTACTTCCTTCAACAGGCAAAAGTTGCCATTTGCTTTCACATACGAAGGAAAAAGCATCTGTTATCTATAAGCAGATACTTCGTGATACAGTGGCAGGCAAAAGAATCGGTCATATAAGTAAATAATAACGCGGCTAGGCTATGTTACGCGTTGACTCATCTTATGCTGATTGGAAAAAAGGCTCTGAAATGCCATTGAACTGCATGACTTTGATCAGTAATTGTGGCCATTAAACTATACGTCTTAAATCAGCAATTATATCACTCTACGTTTCTTTTTGAGGTCCTTTGGCGAGCTTTCTTGATTGCGGTATAGATGAGTGCTTTGCTTGTTGAGTAGCAGGAAAATTGCTTCTGGATGCTCCTATTCGCGACATCACCTATCTCCTGGTCCCCATTATAATATATCTAGCGATCCAGCTCAGAGACAGATTATAGAATTGTCCAGCATGTAACCCGGGTCCTGAACTATGTTACGACCGACAGTGAATAGACAAGCTCCCCTTCAAACGTTATCCCCTACATTGACAGAGCAGGTAAGAACTCTCAGGATCTTTCCTGCTTGAGCAGAACTAGCTCACTCAGAGCAAATCTTTCAGGACCTTTCCTTTTCATTGCAAAGGTTATCCAGTGTAGGGAAAGTGATTCTTATCCGCTATTACAATTTATCCATTTTATCCATGGAAGGGACGCTACTGATATACCACAGAGATTAACACCTAAGTTTTAGAACAATGTCGGCATTTACGTGTATCTTGTGTTTTCCGCGAAAGCGCTGTACTCGTCATTCTTTTAAAGAGATTTGATCCTGACGTTCTTTATATAACCTCCCTCCTTGCATAACTTTGACTTCCTTACCCGTGTCTTATGTTGTCACCCTCCACGGATAACTTGACCGTGTTTACCACTAGTAAAATAGAACGATTAATATACTCCATATTAAATCTATGCCTTGATAGCGGGATCTATAATTCTTCCTAATTTGTTAGAGGTTTAGAAGATTAATAAGTTTTATCTTAGTGCCATATTTAAAGTTGGGCATTCTGTATATGGAGACTAAAGCTTACAGTGCTCCTTGCTGGAGAGTCTCAAAATAATTGTATAATTAATATATATATATATATATATATATATATATATATTTTTTTATGAGAAATATTTTTATATTTTTATATGAAGAATATAAATGTTTTGTATAATTAAAAAATATATATATATATATATTTTTTTTTTATGAGAAATATTTTTATATTTTATATGAAGAATATAAATGTTTTAATCTTTCAGGGACTGTTCAGAGTTAACAAAACAACAATGCTCGAAGCCATTACAATAAAGCTCATCATGTCACTTATGATAGACATGTCATATGTGTGCGTGTTTTCCATGAGAAATATCTTTATATTCTATATGAGGAATATGCATGTTTAGGTCCTCTTTGGACTCTGATTAGACTCAACAACAAGGCTCAAATCCATTACCACAAAGCTCATCATGTCACTTAATTTTTTAGATGTGTAATATATATATATATTCCATGAGAAATATCTTTATATTCTAAATAAGGAATATAAATGTTTTGATCTTCCAGGGATTGTTCAGGCTTAACAAAACAACAATGCTCGAAGCCATTACAATAAATCTCATCATGTCACTTATGATAGACATGTTATATGTGGGTGTTTTCCATGAGAAATATCTTTATATTCTATATGAAGAATAGGCATGTTACAGTCCTCTTTGGACTATGATTAGACTCAACAACAAGGCTCAAATCCATTACCACAAAGCTCATCATGTCACTTATAGGAAATGAATTTGAGTGGGGAGGATAACAATAATTTTTTCCAACACCCAAGATAAACCCAATTGACATACAAACCCCCACACAGAAATAAGATACTAATCATTCCTACTAAGCATTCGAGATGAACTCAAATCATATATATATATTTCCCGAAGGAAATGTACTCCATTGAAAAAAAACATGTTTTTTGAATAATGAAAAGTAACACAGACTCAATACGGTAGCAGGTTTTATGCCTTCTTTCAACTTGTGTTGATAGGTGAACTTCACTGCCCAACAGGAAATGTAATCAATTGTGCAACTGATGACGTACTAGAGTCGGGAAGTATTCTAAATTAATGTATTGTAAACTGCCAAGCCCACCGGGAGTGGATGTAATCAAGCCTTTGAAATCTATGCGTGAATTTCTTGTGATTTGCCCTTTTCCCTCCAGGGAAACCACTCTCTCCCTGCTTATTGCACGCGATATATCCCCCCCACTCGTAGAATAAAACAGTTGGATTCCGATTGCAGAGGTGATAATTAGAGTGAGGTTCCACACTAACACAAAGAGGGAAGCCCAAGATTTCTCGCTCAGAAGGGAAGTGGACTCGCCTCCTAGTTATTGGAAGAAACTAGGAAACACAGAGGGAAGCCTAAGCTTTTTCGCTCAGAAGGGAAGTGGATCCACCACCTAGTTTTTGGAAGAAACTGGGAAAACAACGATGGATGAGGAGGCCATTCAATCAATTTGTATAGTAATGTTCTATGTTGCACAAGGATCTTTCCCTCCCCAAAAAAAACCTTGTACCCATCGTTGTGGCGTTAGTTGGGGACTCTTAGGAAACGCCTCTTTTGTGTTGGGGACTTCGTCAGGGATTTGAGGACTTGTTAGCTGTACCCAAGACATTCCAGGCAGATTGCAGGGACATTTTGGGTCTGTCTGTTCAGTTTTATATGGACATTGATTATTGGACATAGACTCATAGAGTATATCCCAGCTTAATAACTTATTTGAATTTCGTATTCTGAGTTTGTAATTTGAATTTCTGATTTCATAATACTATACACGGAAGGAAATTGTTTGAGATAACGATGTGGAACTGCTAAGTTGGTCGATTACAACATGAAAGAGTATGACATGTTGCCCTCAGAGAGATATTTTTAAAACATCTGCTTCCCTCCGTCTGGTTTTACTAGTTGCTGTTGGATACAATTTAGAACACTCATTGAAAACTAAGCGAGCAAAGTCAAAGCCGTGAACTTGGAAAGTCTTATATTTAACTTGTGTTAACTGCTTCAGCTTCCATGTTGTTTTACGTATTCTACAGAGTTATACTCTTTATCGACTTTTCAGTGTTGATATGCATGATATTTCCTTGGGACAGTTATAGCTTTTATCGTTTTCCATGCTTTTAAGTTTTCCATTATATACTTATGACAACTACCTGTTGTGTTTATTTTTGTAGGTTAGGAACTATAGTATACAGTAAGAAGATACATGCAGGTTGTCACTGCTGCAGTCTGCCACTTGGGAAACCTGACATACAGTAGGGCTTATAACTTGGTCCAAAATGAGTGACAGTGTTTTTTCAATGTTTCACATAAGTTTATCATCTGATATTAAAAACTTGAAAAACATCTACTAAAACAGTCTAGCTATAGACAGTGAAAAGAAAACCTAGTCCTAGGGAACCTGGAGTCCTAGATGCCTTCATCAGAGTTGGATTTGATTTGTATGACTGGGTCAGGTTGAGCTAGAGTGGTTTCATTCTCAGTCTCCTCAAAATGCCAAATAGCATTGGCAAGTGCTTCATATTTCTTAATTACCTGCTTCAACTTTTTGCGTAATTACTCTTTGCCTGTTCAAGACCTCCTTCTGCCTGTCTAGGATCTTGTTTTGCCTGTCAAGGACCTTCTGCCTTCCTTGGTGGCCCTGGTAGGGTTTGACCTGCCATAGCTCGAGAAATGCTGAGCATTGTGTGCCAATGAAGGTTGATCTGCTTCAGATGCTTGGCACCTTTACTGTGTGCAGACCCAGTGTCAGGTATCCAAGGAACAATGGCAGCATCAATCTTGTCAGAGCAGGTTTGATTTCATCTCATGCTGATGTTCTTCTCGATCCTTTCAAGTTCCTGCTCAAATGCCCAGCGGAGTGTGGTTGAAATAGGCTTTGGCAGCTTCCTTGGCCTCTGACTTTGCCTTGGTAAGGTTGAGAGGTACTTCCTTGGTGGGTATACCCTGTAGCTGTGCATCATGGCATGAGGAGGCCACCCCAAATCAAAACCAAATCGTTGAAGACTTTCTGGGTATCTCTATGAATTGCATTCCAGAGCTCATTTCCATCAATCAATGAGAAAGCATCATCAAATCTTGACCCACTGTTTTCACTGCACACCTTCGAAAATGGAATGACCCCAAGGCTTGAATCAAACCTCCCACACTCTATCACCCTGTAGTCATCTTGGAAAACCAGAGAAGTGAACCAAACCAATGGCAGCAGTCTCAATCCATGTTTTTTATAACAATAAAATGGTCAAGTGAGTACTTATTGCTTGCCATCATGAGGTCGCGTGGGGGTGGTAAAATTAGTTCTGGACAATGACTGTTTTAGATGTTGAAAGTATGTATGCTGGTAGGTGGAGTTAATGGAAGCCACACTTCCTCATTTCACAAGCCTGCAATCATGTGCATGGATGGGAGCTCGTCCTTGTGGCAAGTTGACGATTGCTCCATCCTCTTTCTGCCCTCACACCCCATCCAAGGCAACTAACTGGTATGTTAATACCCTTCATTGCATGGAATTCTTTTCCTCATCTTAAGCATCCTAATCTTTTGCCCAATCCTCCAAGTATACAGGTATAAGTGTTATCTTTGTATCTATACCTTATGCAGGGTATCTTTTGTCTACATTAGCAGGATGCTTTGTTACTCTAAATATTAATCTCTCTCGGTTGTCAAACGGGATACGTTCTCATGATCAAGCAGTATTTTCCATGGTTTTTGAGCTTGCTTTGTTCAATCATAAACATCTTATGCCTACATATCCTTAGTTTATGGTTGCATCTGTTTCTCTTGATGTTTCATCAAGATTTTGCTTGGATCATTTGCAATTGTAAATATCATAATATGATATAAAGAGTATTCTAATTGTGCACACCAATATATTAAATTATTTAGTAAATTCTAATGATTTATGCACTAACTATTTATTGTTTATGCAATAAGCTCAAAATTATGTGTGTGTGTATCCTGGAGGAAAACGAGTCCTCTTATTGATATTTCGAAGCGAGAAATCAAATACACTTTGACTGGCTTATCAGCCCCAAATTCAAAGCTGAAATTCTCTCTACCTACTAACAAAAAAAGTCCTTAACTATCACCCATATACAAGCATATCACAATTCTTATGGCCTTGACATCATAAAAACCCTTCCTGCCTATTCTAGTACTAAGGTATTCAAAACATATTCAAGATCCTGTACAATGTTCTTGAACATATTTTAACCAGATATCATATGCATAAAAAACGTATTTTTTGTACTGCTGGCAGTCAATCAACAGGCCTTCCTGTATTGTTATTGCCTCCTTAGAGAGAGCGTCAGCCATATGTTTAGATTCTCTTTAGATATGTATAATAATAAAACTAAGCATATCTAATTTCCTTGTTAACAATGTTGCAAACATGGGCATTGGGATAATATTGGCGAGGGCCCAAAAAACGAAAAAATCATAAAAATCAGTACAAATTGTCAAACATCAGCAAAATAATAAAAATTACAAAACTATTCATTTTTTTTCAATTTTTTTAGCACCTAAAGTATCCACAACATCAAATAAATGCGTTGACACATAAATATGAAAATAAAACTAATATATAAGATGTATAAGATGTCTGGTGCTACATGACACATAACAGTGAATCATGTTCTGAATCCTGAGTCCTGACTCAGCCTCAAAATATCAATAAAAAACATAATAAATATATATCATCATCATGACTCATATACAATGAAATTAGATGTGTAAACTACTAACTTAGTAACTAATGATTTCCTCTGCCCCTTTTATGGGAAAAGGTAATGGCTTTTCCTCCAGATGAAGAAGGCCCTTGGGCTGGCATTGGACTTTGATGTTCTCTAGAAAAAGTAGGAGAAGGTAGACTATGTCCTCTATTGGTGGCCATGGTAGGTGGTGTCACCTCCTCCTCCTTGTCCTCTACCTCTCTCCCCTGCAGTTGCTACCTCCTCCAGTGCCTCCTCTAACCAATCAGGGGCAGATTTTATGACAGGCCTCTTGGCCTCAACCTTCCATACAGCAGTGGTGTTACTCCCATCCAATGAGATGGTCTCCACGTTAGGACAAGTTCTGGAAATGTCCTTCCCAACCCCCAGAAACGTCGTTCAGCATTTCCGAAATGGAAACTTTTATGATTTAGCTTGGAAACGTTATTGATACATTTCCTGGGCATTTCCCTTTTTTGGAAACGGTGGATCTCAGTTCGGAAACGTTTTGGGCCATTTTTTAATCATTTTGGGTATTTCCTGGACGGATCTCAATTTGAAACTGCCACACTGCCCTTGTCCAACAATAGTCATGTTCCCCAACGTTTCCTTTCGACTGTTTGGGAACTTGTTTAAGGAACCCAACAATACTGTTTCAGGAAATTGTTTTGGGAACCATTGATGATTACAGTCAGACAATTACTTATTTATGTTTTCCATGGTTTGGAAAACTGTGTTGGAATATTATAATTATTACTGTAGTTGTAGAAAGTTCACCGTCTTAGTTCATTGTCAAATACGGTTAAGATTTGACGTACCAACCTTCCTTTCCTAAACAAAAATCAGATATGACCGTTGTTGAGTCTCACCATTGATGATTACATTAAGACAATTACTTGTTTATGTTTTGTTAGAATATTGTAATTACTACTGCAAGTGGTAGAAAGTTCACTATCTTAGTTAGATTTAAAGTTGATCCAACTTCTACTACAGAAAGCTTTAGAAGAGCTGTACATAATGAATATTAGTAATGAATCATGTTTTAGAAAGATTTCTCTAGATGATGATGATGATTTGTTAATGGTGAATTCATAATGTTAATTATATATTTTTAAATATAGAATCTAGATTCTGAAAGATGAATGGTAATATACTAATATGAAATTTTTATTGTCATAGATATATATACGCCATTTCCTTGCCGCATTGTATCCGGATTTTTTGAAAATTTGCCGTATCCGTTTCAATGCAACTTGGCTTTAGGTGTCTTCAGAGGTTCTCTCACCCACAATCGAAGATTGTAGTAGACATAGACTATGTCATTAAGGCGTTGGTACTCCAACCTGTATAAGGATCATAAATTATAAGTTAATAATTATAAAAAAATAAATTATAATATTTAATTAATTCAAAAAATTAATTTGAATGTTTTAACTTGTGCTTCTTGATGTGTATTTTCTTAAATACACTCTATTTACGCTCACAGTCAAAGGGGCTGCATGTTTGGCCTAACACTCGAATGGCAAGCTTTTGGAGATTGGGTACTCTGCCACAATAGCTTGTCCATCATTCATTTACAACAAATAAGAGAAACATAAGAAAAAATAATGAAATTTGAAAGTTGAAGTAAAGTATGAAGAGACAATGAAATTTGAAACAAACTAAATCTTACCTGGCATTTTGGTCTTCCTATCGTGGATAACTATGTCAAAGCTAAATGTGCCACTTGCATATCTCCATTTCTTTAGAAATTTTTGCATGTTCTTCTGGAGATGGCACCATCTTATGAACACAACTAAAGAATTCATCCATCACCTCAACATCAAATCTGAAACCAAAGGAGTAAGAAAATGCGATGTTGAGGTAGATCCTTGCAGCATGAATAAGATGATGGAGTGTATTGTTCCATTGTGTTGACACCTAATCTTTGGGACTAGGAAATTCTTGTAAATAATGTAAATAAGAAATAAAGAAGACGAAGAGACATTGGAATACGAATTCCAATAATCTCCCTCTGCTTGTATATATTCACGATTTTCTTAATGCAAATCATAATTTGTGGAGTTACACATACCTGGCCTGACATGGTATCAGAGCTATAGGTCCTAATTTAGCCTCTTTCTGCATGTAACTCCTGCTATTCTCTACCATTATCCTTTGCCCCTCTGGTCGATTAATTAATTAAATTTGGCCCTAGTTGCCAATTTTAACACTCCTCAACTAGTTGCCAATTTTAACACTCCCTGATTCATTTCTAGCCTTTTCCATATCTAAGGCTTTCGTTTGAACTGCATTTAGATTTGCAAGCTTCTTTGTTCTCAGCTCATAAGATGTGTCCACACCAAGAACATCCAAATAAGAGCACAATAAAAACTTTTCTAGAGGCTTAACATCTTGAGGCATACTCTTCACTAGGCCATTGAACCTCTTGTTGACTTCCTCCACAATTTCATTCTCATTCTTCTTGATATGGCTAATGACGTTGATCAAGTGCCCATCTTCTTTCTTTTCTCCATACTTATCCAAAAAGGCACTAATGATAGCTTGCAATGAGTCAGATGAGTTAGCAAGACGCTTAGTGAACCAATCAAGAGCATCCTCTTCTAAGGAGAGGACAAAAAGTCTTATCTTTACATCCTCATAGTTAACACCATTACACCACTTAGCGATGCAAACATTGAAGTTCTTTATGTGCAATGCAACACTAATGGCATTGTTACCTTGAAAAACAACCAACTTTTCAATAGCCTTGTCAGGGATATTGTGTGGATAGCGGCTAGTCATTAATGTTCGTAAAGTTACAAGGACCAAAAAGGTCATTCATGATGTCTTGTTCTACTTGACCTTGAAAAAACAAATGGATATTAGAAATAGCCTTTTGCCCAAGATTAACAAGAAGTCTACTAGAAGAGGGCCTATTTAACCTCACTTTAAAAACACAATCGGACTCAAGAATAGGGCTAACTAAACCAATGCTGCAAACATCGACATCGGAATAAAATCAACAAGGTTCTGGAAAACCAAAAAATCGTAAAAATCTGGAAAATATCGGTAAAAATGGGCGAACATTGGCAAAATCAAGATACTATCAAAATATCGGTAAAAATAGAAAAATATGTGTTCCTTCTTTCTATCGAAGCAGTTGATCTCCAAGAAATTTGTGGACAGATTTTAGGTCGTCACTTCTTACTAACACTTTCCATCAAAATAGACTCCTTCAATGGTGTTGAGCACTTACAAACAATACTAGTTAATCCAAAAGAAATTCAATATGAGTCTACAAATCGGATGTTATCGAGATGTTCGCAACGTTGAACTAAACCACTTGGATTTCTCCTAGTAGAAACTCTCGCAAAAATTGAGCCAAGTGGAGTCGCCACTTGAGCAGGGATCTAACTCTAAAAATCCAATATGTAAAAACCAAAAGTTAGTCGTATTCCAAGTATAAGAGGACTTTTCCCCGACAATGGTGCCAAAAAATGTTGTTGCCTCATTTGCACACCTAAGTTAGTGTGGGAAAAATCCTCAACCCCACAAGGTGTGATCTTGGTGGCAAACTAAGAAAAGGGGTTGTCACCTAATTCCAACTTTCTCCATTAAAGCTCTCTCCTAGGCCTGTTACATGACTTGATTCATCACACTAGCATCACTTTACAACATCTCTGCAGGGGTTGCGAAATCTGAATACAATATAGAAGAATAATGAGAAGAGGAAGAAGAGCTGAAAAGCTCTGATGACATCTCTAAACTCTGACAGTACATGAACTTTTTGACATATCCTCCGGCATGGAGTCTTTAAGTCTTCAAGTATACTTCAGTGGTCAACATGGCCTCCCTCTAAAGCTAGCTTCGGCTCACACGTGCAGCCTGGCTGAGAAACTCAGCCCTCCTGGCGACTCGCACTGGCTGGGAACATAATCTCGGCCTCCACTGCAAAATTTTGACCTCAATTGGAAACTCGATTCTCCTGTGCAAATTGATCTCTCCTTTGCAAAATTGCTTGCTCCAGAAATTCTCCTCTCTGATCAATTCACACTGCTTATTTGGATAACTTGCATCCCTTGCCGGAGCAACTCGCACCATTGGAAAATCATCCTCTGCAGAAAAATTGATATCCAACTCTCCTTGGAAATCTCTGTGGAGAATCTCTCCAACAACCTCTGCTGACAACCTTGTTGCTGATGTCCTTATGCTACCACTTTGCCCTTGTTGTCTCTGCAACTCTGTGTCCTTGCATCTTCTTTGTTCTCTCGAAACGACCCATCGATCTCCTCTTATAATCTCTCGTTGAAAAATCAACAACCATGGTCTAATCACAATCGATGGCTAAGATCGTCTTGACCCAATCAGGTGGATTTTCTGGAAGTCTAGAGGAAAATCAATTTACCCAATTAATACTTATTAATTAAGGTATTCCCCTAAGTTAGACTTAGGAAAATTAATTAACTGCTTAATTAATTCTAATTAATGCCTTTTCTTGCGAAACCATTTCTTGGTATTAGAGAAAATGTGTTCCCTAGCCTCATAGATGCATTTTGAGACTAGAATACATGTACAAGCTATACCAACCAATACTCCTCCTAGCGAGGCAGGTGTTTTGCATAACACCCAACTTGTTTTTGAAAAAGATGAAGGTCACCTTCCCGAAAGCCTTTGTCAGAATATCTACTACCTGCTCATCTGTAGGTATATACTATAGTTGGACAATCTTGTGCTGCACACAATCCTTGAGGAAGTGGTACTTGATGTCTATATGCTTGGACCTGTCGTGAAACACTAGATTCTCTAGCAACCTGATGCAACTTTGATTGTCACAGTGTATCACTGTAGTCTCTATCCTTTGACCAAAAAGGCTATTAGCAGGTTCCAAAGCCAAATGGCCTCACATGTAGCCATGCTCATTGCTATGTACTTTGCCTCGACCTAACTCAGTGCCACAAACTTTTGCTTCGTGCTGTACGAAGAAATAACTCTTGATCCCATGCTGATGCAACATCGTGAAGTGCTTTTCCGATCAACTGTGTTAGCTTACCAGTCTACATCAATATAGCCCACCAACATGACACCATCACCTCGAGCATGTCTGATCCCATACTTGATTGTGCCATGCAAATACCTCAGCATATGCTCACCTGCTATCCAATGCACTCTCTTCAGCTCCACCATGAACTGAATCAGAGAGTTAATCGCATAGAATATGTTTGGCCTGGTGTTGACCAGATACATGAGAGAGCCTATCAACTGCCTGTACAAGGTGGAGTCCATATCCTTCTCCCTGAATGCATCTATCTTCCTCCAATTCATGGTCATGGGAGTAGACATGGCTCTGCAATCCTCCATCCCGAACCTCCTTAAGAACTCGATGCAATGTTTTGTTTGTCCAAGAAAAATATCGCCATCTGTCTGCCATACCTCCATACCTAGAAAATAGTGCATGAGCCCTAGATCCTTTATCTTGAACTTTGCTGCAAGATCCCTCTTGCATTCCTTAATGAGCCCCAGTGAACCTGTCAAGAACATGTCGTCCACATATTGGACAAGAATGAGAACATCTCCCTCAACCACCAAGTAGTAGAGGTTACTATCAACCTCACTCTTCATAAAGCCCATGCCTTGCAAGTATTTGTCGATGCACTCATACCATCCCTTGGGATCCTGTGTGAGTTCGTTCAAAGCTCTCTTCAACTTGCACATGTGGGTCTCTCTGATGTGTGCCACAAAGTCCTCTGATTGTTCAATGTACAACTCCTCCTCCAGTTCACCATTCAAGAACACTGTTTTGACATCCATCTGATGTATCTGCCATCCCATTTGTGCTACTAATGAGATCACGACTTGTATAGAAGTGTACCTGGCCACAGGATCAAATGTCTCATATTCTATTCCCTCTTGAGAGAACCTCTTGGCCACAAACCTAGCTTTGTATTTCTTGATGCTGCCATTTGCACTATGCTTGATCTTATAGATCCAGCGTGATCCAACCACTGCCCTGTTTGTTGGTCTCGGTACAAACTCCCAAACAACGTTCTACATGATCGAGGTATACTCCTCAACAATTGCATCTCGCCACACATGATGTTGTGTAGCCTCTTGATAGCTGGAAGGTTCACTATTCACCAACTGAAAAACGCCATGTAGCTAGTGTGCCTCTCTAGTTGTCTTCACTCTCTCTTGCTCGTCCTAGGAGTCCCCACAAACTCCTAAGCATCCCTGAGTGTAGCTTGAACCTCACGATTCGTCTTGCCAACAGTGGAATTAGGAATATCCACCTCCATGTCCTTTTGATGCATCTCCTTGATTTGCTGCATTTGTTGCTCCATACTTTGTGAAGTCTCAGGAACCCCTGTACTTGAGCTAGTGCTCGTACTAGTGATTGTACTCGTATTCTGCTGTTGTCCCTGATTCTGCTGCTCTACTCTAGGAGCTTTTGCTGGTTGCTCACTCTGATCTTCAATTGCTGGCAACTCTTTGGATCTTTTGTACCCCTTATCCCTCATAGACTTAACATCCCGCCTGACTATAATCCTCCTGGCCCTTGGGATGAAGATCATGTATGCCTTCAAGGTTTTGCTGTAGCCAATGAATTAACCTTGCTTTGCAGTTTGATCTAGCTTCGAATGTGTCTCCCTTGGAATGTGATATAACTCTAGGCAACCAAATATCCTGAAGTGAATGACATTTAGCTTCTTCCCGGTGAAAGCCTCCTTTGGAGTCATCTTGCCAAGCGCTCTATGTGGGACCCTGTTCCGAATATAAACCGTTGTACTGCATGCCTCTGCTCATATTTAGCGTGGGAGATCCTAGTCATAGAACATCGCTTTCACTTCCTTCGAAATAGACCAATTCTTCCTCTTAGTGACCCCATTCAGCCACAGGTTGTAAGGAACTGTCCACTCTCTCCTGATTCCTACCAACTCTCTTTTGTTATCTGACCAAAGGGTCTGGATCTTTCTGCCTATCACATTCTCCACCAGAGCCTTAAACTCCTGAAAGTGTTTGAAGACCTCATCCTTGGTCTTCAAGAAATAGATCTAGGTCTTTTTAGAGAAATCATCGATAAAAACACGAAAGTACTCATACTCTTTGAGAGATTTTGATGACATCGGCCCACATATATCTGAATGTACAAGTTCTAGAATTCCCTGCGATCTACTGTCACTCCTTGGAAAAGATGCTTTCACAAGCTTACTCAACACACATCCTCTGCACACATCATTGTGCTCTGTGCTCACTTGCGAAACACCTGTCACTGTCTCATGAAGCAATCGAAGTGCTGCATGATGAATATGGCCCATCCTCCTATGCCATAGCTTCCCCTAGTCTCTCAAACTGTTGTTGCTAACTAGTGCCTTCGGCGTGTCCATATGCAACTTGTATAATTGACTGCTCCTCACCCCAACTACTATAGGTGACCTCCAATCCTTATGCTGTAACAACACTCTAGCCCCTCTAAATAGAACATCACACCCTTTGTCTTGAAGGATTGATACGAAAATCAAATTCATTGCCAAGCCTGGCACATGCAACACGTCATGGATTGGTATCTGCTTTCCATTCTCCATCTGAAATAGAATAGTCCCTCATGTTACAGGATTGCACTTGGACTTGTTTTCCATCTGAATCTGGAACTTGATATCCTTCTCCTTGTATCTAGAGAAGTACTCCCTAACTCCTGTCATATGAAATGATGCTCCATTGTTTATGTACCAGACACCTTGTGAAGTCGAGCTAGTCAAGCTAGCGATGAAAGCGAACTCTTGATCCATCCTTTTGGAGAGATCATCTACATCTATTGAAGCTGCAACTTGATTCTTGCCCTTCTACTTCCTCTGTGTTCAATCATTGATATAGTGGTCAAATTCGTGATAGCCATAGCCCTTGACCTAATTTGGAAGCTTGACTCACCCAAAAACCTCTTGGATAAACATATGTCATTCCTTGGTAAACCCATTGAGTGCTACTGCATGCACTAGCTCATCATCACTTGGTTTCCAACTACAGCTAGTTCATCTCTGACGAACTGAACCCTGGTGAGAAAGAAAGTTACATCCTCGCCCTTATGCATCTTGATGGTTCTCAGGCTCTCCTTGAGGATCATTTTCTTGTTTTCTGAAGGATCCTGGTACAGTTTGAAGATGACATCCCACATCTACTTCGCTGTATCTTTCTCTGTGATATGCAGAATGATGTGATCCTTGACTCCATCAAGAATCATCCTCTTTGCTTTGTTATTATCCCTCGTGTATTCATGTAGCATGATGGGATTTGTTGGTATAACAACATTTGCCGTAGCAAACTCTTCAGACCAAATTCGTTCAATAGGAACCTTCCAAATTCCAAAGTTTGAGCCTCCATCCAACCTGTCCTGATCTCTCAATCTTGATGTGCCCATCTCTAGGAAAAATCTATGAACTCAAATAAACTAGAGAAATCTGAAGAAATCGATTTGGGTAAAAACTCTTGCTTTCTCTTCTTGTGCCTGCACAAATATACCTTTTGCTCTTAGATCTGCTTTGATACCATGTGAAATTTTAAATATACTATTGCAATTACTGGTTATTATTCTCCTATCTTTTCAGATTATTTGTCAACTGCAAAATACTTGCGGCAAACACTGAATAAAACACAATTGCAACTTCACTGAAAAATAAATACCACAGGAACTGAGAAAATTATGTAACACACACAAATAATGGACACCAATGTTTTTGGACAAATGTCCTTGGAAAAACCTTGAAGGGAAAACTAATGCAACAAATGAGGGTTTTAATTATTAATTTTTCAACAAAATAATACAATTAGTTGCCGTAAGATGGCAAACCTTAGGAATTTTTTTATTTTTATTTTTATTTATTTTTTATTTTTTTTGATCACTTCTTCAAGTCTCATTGACCTCCTGGAAGCTATTCGACCCACCAAAGCCAATTTGGCCTCCCTCTAAAGCTGGCTTCGGCTCACACATGCAGCCTGGCTGAGAAACTCAACCCTCCTGGCAACTCACACTGGCTGGGAAAATAATCTTGGTCTCCATGTTGAATTTTCCACGAGCTTGGTGTCCAGGATAGAATCTTAATTCTCTAATGCTACCAAACCAAGAATCTCAACAAAGCTACTTTGCACCAATGTTATCGGAATTGAACTGGTCATCGAACCAGAAAACCCTGTGGATCGGGAATCGGTCGAAACCGGACCGGAACCAGAAAAAAACCAGTTTACCAAAAACACATAAAATATTCATATTTTAAAGAAAAAACATATATATTCATGTGCATCCATTTGAATTCAAACCGTTTATACACAAATATGCAAAAGCACTCATTTATATAGCAAGTAATAGTGCATATATAACCAAAATAGCGCTTAGTGCAAAACATCGCTGAACCAAAAATGTTACAAACATCAAGAAGCAGGCTCTAAAAGGCCTTTATAGTCCAAAATAACATGATAGATCGTAGTATTATACTATAGTCCAAAATATCTTGAATTTCCATCTTAATTTTCTAAAGAAAATCAACTCCAAAATCCTCCAAAATCAGCTCTAGAGCAACCCCTACAAATTTGCATAAAAACACTGGGGTTTTTTATTTTTTCGAGAAAAAAACTGATTTTTGGAGAAAAATGGAACAAAAAAATATGGCAAAAATTTCCTTGATTTACCCTCTAAATTTTTTGGAGAAACTTAGCTCCAAAATCCTTTGAAATCAGCTATGTAGCAACTCCAACAAAATAAATAAAATTCTTCCACCAGCTCCAAAAACCACTGAAGAAAACCCAAAGGTCTCTGGGAAAAAAAATCTTTGAAGTAGTTCGAAAATCATCCAACCCAACAACTCTCGAAGATTCCAATCTTTTGACACCTAATCATAGGGATTGGGTGAACAACTATAAATAGTGTAAATAAATAATAGAGAAAATGGAGAGTCATCGAGACATGAAACTCAACAGTCACTCCCTCTTGTATATAATAATGAACAACCTAAATGAATAATACAATCTCATTTTGAGGAGTTACCTCTTGGCCTGACATGGTATCAGAGCCAACTCCATTTTTGACATTCCAGTCTGCCCTTGTAACTCCCTCCTGCCTATGTTCTGCCTATTTTGCAGAATTGACCTCTGCCATGCTCCTGAGACCTGAACCCACCTTCCATACACTGTCATATGCGTTTTTTATTCCTGAACGTTGCCTAAACATTGGCCCGAACATTGGTCTATAACTCCATACCTAGGATACTCCAACGTATTTTGGCAGCTGCATATGCATTGGAATTTTCCGTGGGCGGTAGATCATCTCGGGTAAACCAGAGAATCTGAGCTTATTTAACTCTATATGCTGCGTCGTTTGGCTATACCGTGTTCACCCCTTCCAGCTGAGACCCATCTCTCTTATCAAAGAACAACTTACTGCCGACCTTCTGAACTACAATGTCCCATGAATAGACAAACTGCAGAGCACACATCAATGTAGCTGGGATTGCATCTATGGCAAATACAATGGCCTTATCCTCACTTGCAAGTCGCGTGATAACAGGATCATCAGTAGTGGTTACCTTGAAGAAGTTCCGGTTCTTGAAATGCTCCAGGCGCTTCTCGCTCTTCGATACGCTGCTCCCATACGTAGTCTTCCCCGTGGCATCACGCCTATCTGCTCCCAGTTTTATGCCATAACCTTCCATAGTGATATAACCTCTTGCATATAACCAGCATCTCGACCGGTTTTTTGCCTCTCTTTCCATTCATATTGGTTGCTTTTCGTTGATTTGGTATGTTGCAGGAGTTTTCTAGCTTGAGGTTTTGTGGTTCTTTGAAGCTCTATCCTATATATTAGAGTGCAATTGTTTTTTAAATTTTTACACCACTGTGTTTTCCCCTCTGTCCTATATATCAGAGTGCAATTGCTTTCTAAAATTTTTACACCAGAACTGTATTTTTTCTCCACCAAAAGTACAATTTTATACATTGGTAGCAGAAGTATATTTTTTTTACAGTTCACAGTTTTTAAAATGCACTCATTAATATCTATTGTGGGAGTGGTCCTCATTGGGAAGGAAAATTATCCTGAGTGGTCTCAGAAAATCAAACACACTCATTTTTAATGAGCTGTGGAAAGGAATGTGTGTTGGAGACAGAGATAAAGAGCCAGAACAACCTACCTCAGACAAGGAATTCTCCATTTGGGAAAATAAGAACAACAAGGCTTATGCATTGATTGCAGCATCAGTAAATGAAGAGGTGAGTCGCCATATTTCACCATTTTCAAATGCTTTCGAAGCCTTACAAAAACTGAAGGAACTCTATGAGTCACACTCTGCACTTGAAGTTGTTCAACTCATGATTAAATTGTTCACCCTTGAATTACAAAATGATGATCCTCTTGCTCTTGCATCAAAAGTAAAATCTATTATGCATGATATCAAAGTCACTAATGTTGAATTGGACATTCCTCTGATAGCTTTTCTCAAGGCACTTTATCCCACTACTCAAATTATCTTGAGTCATTGCAAGCAAATGGAAACCTCAAAGATATTACCTTTGACTCCCTTGTAAAAAAATTTGCTGAAAGAGAGAAAGCTTTTGGGAAGAAGACAGCTCCTCAGTCTTCTGAAGAGGCTGTGTGTCTTGTACATAGAGAGAAGAATCTTGCTCAAGATTCTTCCAGAGGAAGAGGTGGTCGAAGAGGAAGAGGAAGAAATTTCAGAGGCAGGGGGGCCAGACACTCTCAAGGAGAAAAGTCAGAGTTGCATTGCATACGTTGCAAAAGAGATGTGGATCACATGATGCATCCACATGCAAGTTGCCTTGGGACAGAATTGAGCAGGAAAGAAACCAACCCAAAGGTGAAACTAATGATAGAGAAAGGTAAAGCACTTGAATCCGCTCACTATGTTGTGGCACATTGTAATATTGGAGTAAATGAAGACTTATTTAATGCTTCACTTGCTTCTTGGAAAAATGATTGGTTGCTTGATTCAGGAGCAACTTGCCACATGACTTTTAGAAGAGATTATTTTGAAGAATTTATTGACAATGTTGATGGAGCAATATACCTTGCAGACAAATCAAAACTCAAGCCATCAGGACTTGGCACAATTAGGCTTAAATTCCCTGGTCTTCCAGTCTTTCTTTTGCATCATGTTTTATATCTTCCACAGCTGAGGAGAAACTTGTTGTCCTTGGTCCACATCTGCCAGCAAGGACACTCCATTCATATGTTTGATGGCAAGCTTGAGGTGAGAAAAGCATCAGACCACACACTTGTATGACGGGGATAGAAGAAGAAAGGCTTCTCAAGCTGCAGGGTACCTCTGCTCGTGCACAAAATTTCTCATACAATTCTCATTATGAAGAAGGTACATTTCCATCAAGTTTATTATGGCATGCTAGATTTGGACACTTAAACTATGACAGCCTCCACTTGTTGAAGACTCCTTATGATATGTGGTATGGGCACATTCCTTCGATAAAGCATTTCTGGGTCTTTGGTTCCACATGTTATGCCTTGATATCAAAGGTACATAGAAACAAGCTTGGTGCAAGGAGTCGTAAGTGTATCTTCCTAGGGTATTCAAACACCTCCAAAGCATACCGTCTCTATGATGAAGTCAATAAAAAGTTTGTTGTATCTAGAGATGTAATCTTTTTTGAATCATCCAAAGTTGAAAATGTTGTTGAGCGGCAACTTGATCGCTTGGATAGATTCGCAAATGCAAAATCTTTTCAAGAATTTGATAATTAGATTCCACATCTTGAAGGGGGGATTCCTATACTAGATCAACCTGTGGAATCTTCTTCTGAAGCACTCTCTCCCTTGCATGAAACTCCAACAATGGATGATACTTTGAGTGATGTGATTGACAGAATTGGGAGACTCAATCTTGATTTAGTCCCAACTCAATCAACTGAGCAGTCTGGACCATCTTAGAAAGGTCCCCCAAAGTGGCTGACAAAGACACTTGAAAGTGTTCATCTTGATGAGGTTTGAAAGACAGGAACTAGAAATTCAACCTAGCAAAATGGAGGCGACTCTGATTCACCTGTTGATATGGATGTTTTTTATAATTGTGAATTGAATTTGTCTACAGATTTTGAACCAACTTCCTTCAAAGAAGTTGCTTCTCATGATGAATGGAAAGAAACAATGCAAAAGGAGTATGATGCCTTGATAAAGAATGGCACTTGGAAGCTGGTTGAGTGGGTCTACAAGAACAAGTATAAAGTTGATGGCTCACTTGACAAGCACAAAGCTAGGCTTGTAGCAAAAGGTTTGTGCAAGGGGTCGATTATGAGGAGACTTTTGCCCCCACAACAAAATGGGCTACCATCCGGACACTCTTTGCCCTAGCAGCTCAGAACGGGTGGAAAGTCCATCAAATGGATGTAAAAACTGCTTTCTTGAATGGAGATGTAAAAGAGAATGTTTTTTGTCTTAGGCTGAAGGATTTGCTGTGAAAGGACATGAACATAAAGTATGCAAACTTGTGAAATCCTTGTATGGCCTCAAACAAGCACCGCGAGCCTGGTATGAAAAGCTAACTGAGCATCTTCTGAAACTCAATTTCAAACATTATGATCTTGATGATGCAACTTTGTTTGTC
Source organism: Pinus taeda (assembly GCA_000404065.3). Taxonomy (NCBI): domain Eukaryota; kingdom Viridiplantae; phylum Streptophyta; class Pinopsida; order Pinales; family Pinaceae; genus Pinus; species Pinus taeda. The sequence goes on from APFE030645116.1 coordinate 316,045, forward strand.
AAGAAAGTTGGCAAAGCAGTTGTATATCTTGTGGTATATGTAGATGATATTTTGATGAGAGGGAACAATGAGAGCTACATTGCATCCATAAAGAAGGAATTGAGGAAAGGTTTTGAAATAACTGATTTGGGCTATGTTCATTACTATCTTGGTATTGAAGTAACTCAACATCCGAAGTCCATATTCCTTTCTCAAAAGAAGTACATTGGAAATCTATTGAATAGGTTTGGCGTCACTGAATGCAATCCTTTGACTACTCCAATGGAACAAAACTTAAAGTTCACATCCATTGAAGGAAAATAATTTGAGGATGCAACAAAGTATAGATAGCTTGTAGAAAGTCTCAACTACTTGACTACTACCAGACTAGACATTTCGTTTATTGTTGGAATCCTCTCCAAGTTTATGCAAAGCCTTGTGAAGGACATTAGTCTGCTGCAAAAAGAATTCTAAAATACTTGAAGGGAACTCAAGACTTTGGACTCAAGTATACATAGGTGGGCAACTTCAGCTTGAATGGATACTTTGATTTGAACTTCGATGGAGACAAAGAAACTGGGGTATCTACTTTGGGTTATGCTATGAGTCTTGGATTAGGAGCTGTCTCCTAGAGATCACGCAAACGATCAGTTCTAGCAGATTCCACAACAGAGACAGAATATGTGGTAGCAACTGAGGCAACAAAAGAAATTGTGTGGCTCAGGAAAATTCTGGAAGATTTGCAAGTAAAACAAGTACATTTGACTCCACTCATGATTGACAATACCTCGGCAATAAAGTTGGCCAAGAACCCAATGTTCCATGATCTAACGAAGCACATCAATACAAAATATCACCTGATTCGACATCATGTTGAGGCCAAAACAATCCATCTTCGCCATTGTTCCACTAGTGAGCAGATTGCAGACATTTTCACCAAAGCGCTTGGAAGAGAAAAGCTTGAAAGATTCGGAACGATGCTTAGACTCACCAACATCCCTTCAGATTAGGGGGGGAATGTTGACACCTAATCATAGGGATTGGGTGAACAACTGTAAATAGTGTAAATAAATAATAGAGAAAATGGAGAGTCATCGGGAGATGAAACTCAACAGTCACTCCCTCTTGTATATAATAATGAATAGCCTAAATGAATAATACAATCTCATTTTGAGGAGTTACCTCCTGGCTTGACACAATCAACTCTTCAAATCTGAAAAAAATCTCCCTCAAAACAACCCTGCAAAAAACTCTTTGAATTCTCCTCACCGAACTTAGCTCAAGCATTGCAAGAGACTCGAATGAATAGTGTGACTGAAATAGAGGGGGTGGGGGTGTTTAAATAGCTTTAGCTAGTGTAGGTTAGAAACTAGGAAAAATAATTAAAAAAAATAAAAAATGCGTTTTTTTAATGCCCAAGCCACACAACCATGGGCCCAGCGAACCAGCGGAACCAGTCCAGAGGGTTGGTTCAGACCGGTTTTGCCTCCAAATTGGTCGGACCGACCGGTTTGCCAGAAGCGGTTTGGTTTCAATAACATTGCTTTGCACAATAGAACAATATAATGCAATAAATCAATCACGTGCACGATAAGAACACTAACAACAATATATGTAACCCAACTTCGTTATATTATCAACATATAATACAACAGTCTAGGGCTCTCGTACAAGGGATAATGGCCCTCAAATATCCACAAGTACAAGAATACAAGATACAATGATAATCTCACTACAAGCTCAACATCTATGTCGTATTTCGTCCTACCAGTTCTTTGCTTCCGATTTGTTCTCTAGTTGCCCCTTAGTCCATCAAAGCTCAGCATCTATGTCATATCTCGTCCTACCGGTCCTTTGCTTCTGATTTGTTCTCTAGCCGCCCCTTAGTCCATCAAAGAACAACACATTGAGACTCCAGGAGGGATGCCACCTATCACTGCTGCATGTCACTTCTGCTACAATGAACATGGGCTCATCAATCTGCTCCTTTAGGCTGGCCAATACCCGAGCTATCCAACTGCCAATCTAGTAGCTTCTTTCGTTCATCAAAGAGCCACACATTAGGTTCAAATCTTCACCCAACTTCAACTGTCAAGCTGCCTTTATGACTGCTTGTCAAGAGCTACTTTTGGACACCAACACGTTGCCCTCCAAAAATCCAATGATGCCCATTACTTCTGTCAATAATCCACTGTAGAATCTGCTCCTTGTTAGGGTTTCTAACCACCCAAGTCAACCTTAACACATGGTTTCCATAGGCTGCAACTTGTCCACAATTGGACACCACCCAACTAGCAATCAACTCAACACAACCTCATCAACAAATACATACATTCATGGGTTGAACATTGTTGTAACTCTTTGGTCTGGTTAAGGCACAATGGAACTCTACGTCAACCCTCCCAATCTACCACCTAAGCTCCTCCACAGCTGCGACTTTCTCTCCTTGATGAGATTCTCGTATATGCTGCTTGTAGGGCTACTTTCCAGCCCTTTGTTCACACTTTCGACCCTCTCCAAAATAGTGAAACAAAACTCTATCCTCTGTACCAATCTGCAACCTCAAACAACGATTTGTCCATACGAAAAGTAGCCCAGAAATACCACAGTGCTTGGCCTTTCCTCCTGCTCAGAATTCAGACCTATAAGGAGAAGAACACCTCACAAATCATGCCCAAATTTGCCCTCAAGCCTATGACTGTCCTCTTGTAGCAATTCAGCCTTATCACAGATGTCAAAATCACCCAAACAAAGACCCTAAACAAATTCGTCCCACTTCTCTTGAGCTCGGCCTATTTCATAGAGTAATCTATGAGTTGATGCACATTTGGATGATTCAAATGATCCTTCCTTACCTTATATTTATACCAATACAAGGGCTTCACGAATTCCTTGAAGAGACATGTCTTTTTGCACATTCACTCTCAAGCCTACATGACTTATGTGCCAAAAACCCATCTTAAACTTCAAAAATCCATAACTCATTGTAAACAACTCAGAATTTGATGATTTTCGTTGCATTTGATTCTTTTCAACGTTCCCTATCATCTCCATCCATCACATGTCTAAATTGCCTCATGGTTTTGACCCAACTCCTTTGGGTACAAAACCCCAACTTTTGGTTCCAAGCCCACAAACGACTTTTGTGGCGTGCCAACCTCCAAACCCTGAACCCTAGGGCTTGGAGTACCGCCCAAGCTATCAAAAATCAATACTCCCTCTTAGTGAGGGAGGTACTTCCAAGACTAGGATGTAGATCATCATCATCATGACTACTCGCAACACTCGCCCAACTCCTGGCGCTCATAAATACAACAATCTCTACAGCGTGAACTACGCCTCTCTCGGAAGTGTCACTGTCACTGAAAGCATCCTGCTTCTTCTTCTTCTCCTGAAATGTCTTCCACACTCTCTCCATGCTTCCTTCTTGGCAGCTATAGGAGCACCCTTGCTGACCATGTACTTTTCTTGTGTTGCAAAGTCTCTCGCTGACCCCACAAGCTCTTCTAGAACTCGACTCCCTCTGAGCCTCTGGAACCTGGATCTTCTTCTTTGGAACCTGTACCTGTCCCTCTGAAGTTGCTTCACTGGAACTTGCACTTGGTCCACCTTCTTCTTCTTCCCATGATCTATAGGCTTGCCTATCAGCCTATATAGACCATGCTCTCTAACTCCAAGCACAATATTTGCGGAGCTAGATCCTCTGGATCTGAGTCTTCCTTCCCATCCTGGAATAAGACCTCAAACCCCTTCTTCTCGATCACTGAGACAGATATCACGCTATCTCTGAGTCTTTGTACAAACAATACATCTTGGATCTGCACCACCCGTCTTGAATCCATCCTAAATTACACAACTCTCGATCCTCGGATCTCCTTTTGACTCTTGTCGCCCAACAACATGTGCAACTTTGAGTCCCACTCAACTAGAGTCTCGAATACCTCCTGTGACCCTGTCATATGTTTCGACGCACCACTGTCCACGTACCATGCATCCTCATCAATGGTACTCTATGAGAAATGAGAGATCATGGCAAAGTCCTCCTCCTCCAACCTTCTGGTGAGAGCATCTATCTTAGCAAAAGTGGCAACACTGACGACTTGCTTCCCTTTCTTCTTCTCGTCATCTCCCATCTTCTTCTTTATCGGACATCTTGACAAAAAATGACCAATCTCGACATAATTAAAACACTTGATCTTACTCAAGTCCTTTTGCTTATCCTTCATTTGTGTTGCAAATGCAACGTCATCATCTGAAGCCCTCTCCTTCGGATGAAGATCCTTGTTTCGTAACTCTTCCTGAATGAAGTCGTCCCACAACCTATTCTAGTTTGACAACTTCTCTCTAGCAACGATCCCCTTGATGAAGCGCTTCCATTCCTCGGTGAACCCTTTCAAAGCAATCCTTACTATATCAGAATTTGAAATGGTCACACCGACAACAACAAGCTCATCTTTGACTTGAGACAATCTTGTCAGAGACGAAGTCACTCCACCCTGTGTCATCTTGGTGGACTTCAACTTATCCTCCAATACCAGTACCCAACTCTCATTCTTATTTAGGAGCAAATTCTAAAGACCCATCCACATCTCATGTGCAGTGTTCTTCCCAGACAAATGAGGTATTAGGGATCCTTCACACCATCAAGTATGATCAATCTCGCCCTCGTATCCAATTCCTCGTACACTTCTAACTCCTTAGGGTTGGTTGGCTTCTTGATCTCTTTATTGGCGAACTCCTAGATCCTGTTGACCTGCAATACCAACTTGATCCTTTCCTTCCAAGGGATATAGTTGGACAACCCTTCCAACCTATCCTCATACCAGAGACCAACCTGCAACTTCAACATTGTAGTGAGCCCTACAATATGACCAACTCCCTCTTAAGTTGTACTTCGTTGTGCACTCTTTTGATTCACTGCCTCTCAAAGTAGCTCAGACATGCTCTGAAATCACGTTGAATTTTCCACAACCCTGGTGTCTAAGATAGAATCTTAAATCTTTGACACTACCAAACCAAGAATTTCAACAAAACTACATTACACAATGGAACAATATAATGCAATAAATCAATCACATGCACAATAAGAACGATAAACAATATATGTAACCCACTTCGTTATATCATCAACATATAATACAACAACCTAGGGCTCCCGTACAAGGAATAATGGCCCTCAAATATCCACAAGTACAAGAATACAAGATATAATGACAATCTCGCTACAAGCTCAACATCTATGTTGTATCTTGTCCTGCCGGTTCTTTGCTTTTGATCTGCTCTATAGCTGCCCCTTAGTCCATCAAAGAACAACACATAGAGACTCCAGGAGGGTTGCCACCTATCACTCCTACATGTCACTTCCGCTACAATGAATATAGGCTCATCAATCTGCTCCTCTAGGCTGGCCAATACCTGAGCTATCCAGCTGCCAATCTAGTAGCTTCTTTCGTCCATCAAAGAGCTACACATTAGGCTCAACTCTTCACCCAACTTCAGCGGTCAAGCTCCCTTTATGATTGCTTGTCAAGGGCTACTCTTGGACACCAACACGTTATCCTCCAACAATCCAATGATGCTTGATACCTCTTTTAATAATCCATTGTAGAATCTGCTCATAGTTAGGGTATCTAACCACCCAAGTCAACTCTAACACATAGCTTCCATAGGCTGCAACTTGTCCACATTTGGACACCACCCAACTAGCAATCAACTCAACACAACTTCATCAACAAATACTTACCTTCATGGGCTGAACACTGTTGTAACTCTGTGGTATGGTTAGGGCACAATGGAACTCCACGTCAGCCCTCCCAATCTGCCACCTAAGCTCCTCCGCAACTGCAGCCTTCTCTCCTTGATGAGTTGCTTCTATATGTTGGTTTTAAGGCTACTTTCCAACTCTCTGTTCACACTTTCGACCTTCTCCAATATAGTGAAACAAAACTCGGCCCTTTGTACCAATCTGCAACCTCAAACAAGGCTCTGTCCACACAAAAAACAACCCAGAAATACCACAGTACTCGGCCTTACCTCCTGCTCATAATTCAGACCTACAAGGAGAAGAACACCTCCCAAATCATGCCCATATTTTCCCTCAAGCTAACAACTATCCTCCTATAACAATTCGGCCTTATCACAGATTTCAAACTCACCCAGACATAGACCCTAAACAAATTCGTCCTCCTTCTCTTGAGCTTGACCTATTTCAGAGAGAAATCTATAAGTTGATGCACATTTGGATGATTTAAATGATCCTTCCGTACCTTATATTTATTTCAATAGAAGGGCTCCACGAATTTCTTGAAAAGACATGTCCTTTTTGCACATTCACTCTCAAGCCTACATGACTTATGTGCCAAAAACCCATCTTAAACTTAAAAAATTCGTAAGTCATCGTAGACAACTCGGAATTTGATGATTTTCATTGCGTTGGGTTCTCCTCAACGTTCTCTATCATCTCCATCCATCTCATGTCTAAAATGCCTCATGGTTTTGGCCCAACTCCTTTGGGTACAAAACCTCAACTTTTGGTTCCAACCAATGTTGCATGAAGCGGGGACGTTTTTGAGAAGCGGGGACGCGGAAGCGTCATTTTCCAAAAATCTAAGAAGCGAAGCGTCTGCTATATATATATATTTATCTTTTTTTGCATTTATACTCAAAACAAACATCCCAAATACCAAATTAGTTGTAGAAGACATGAAAACATGCATATTTTTGCATAAATCAAGATAGATATAGCATCCATTGTACATTAATGATTAATTATTTGAGCATCAACCATCTAGAATCTAGATTCTTCTCTTCTTGTCTAGCCTTTGCCTCTACCTCGATTTTCTAGGGATATTAGTCAACATTGCCCAATTTGATCAAACTACCTAATTCAAGACTTAAAATATGGTAGAAAAAGCTTAACATGCTTGATCGATGATTTTGACTTGATTGAAAGGTAATTTTTTGCTAAGGGCGTGACAAAAGAGTTCAACAATTAACACCACCAACACTAGGGTACATATAGGGCTTGGTGCTCTTGATTAAATGCTAATCGCATACCTTCATACTTGATATAATCTAATGAAATGCCACAATCCCATTGATCCTGAATTCCTGAAAACTGTTAAGTTTGCTGAATTTTGAATAGGATATGAAATTCTATTTTTTCCATATGAAGTCCATTGAGGCTGGAACCACTCTCAAACATCCCGAGTCATTTCATGGTAATGTTAAAAATTTAAGTAAAAGGATGAAAGTAAAAGTGACATTCTCCTTTATTTTTCATTTTCATCCTTTTACTTTAAGAATTTAACATTACCATGAGGGAGCATCTGTTATATCTATATATTTTTTTTTACTTTTTTTGCCTTCATTCCTCACCCTAACCCAAGGTGGACCCACCCCCAACAAGCAAACTCACAAAAAAAAAATATCGATTTTCTTAGGCCGCGCGGCGCACTTTCCGGAAGCGTGTACAGAACCGTACGATTCGCCCTCTGAAGCGTCGCGCTTCGTACGGCTGAAGCGCCGTACGAAATGCGCTTCGGAGATTTCGAAATGTGTTTCGGAGGAATGCTTCTGGAATTTCCAGGAAGCGTCCATATCAGTCCGAAACGCGTTTCGGAATTTCGGAACCGCGCTTCCGGGGACGCTTCCTTGACGCATCCGTACTATGTGCGCTTCGGGCATTATATGCGGGGGGGGAACGTTTCCTGCAACATTGGTTCCAACCCCACAAATGACTTTTGTTGCGCTCCAACCTCCAAACCTTGAAACGTACGGCTTGGAGTACCTCCCAAGCTATCAAAAATCAACACTCCACTGGAAAATTTCGACCTCAACTGGAAACTGGATCCTCCTTTGCAGATCGTTCTCTCCTGTGCAAACGTCCTTGCTTAAAAAATTCTCCTATCTGAGCAATTTGCACTGCCTATCTGAGTTGAGCAATTTGCAGTGCCTATCTGAGTAACTTGCACCCCCTGCTGGAGCAACTTGCACCACAAGAAAATCATCCTCTCTCCAGAAAAATCAATCTCCAACTCTTCTTGGAAATCTCTATGAAGAATTCTTCGACAATCTCTGCTGAAACCCTTGCTGCTGATGTCCTTGCGCTACCACTACGCCCTTGTTATCACTGCAACTCTGTGTCTCTATGTCTTCTCCATCTCTCCAAATGACCCATCGATCTCCTCTTCTAATCTCTTGTTGACAAATCAACAACCATTATCTAATCGCAATTGATGGCTGAGATCATCTTGACCCCATCACTGACTTTTTTGGAAGTCTCTAGAGGAAAATCGATTTATCCCAATTAATACTGATTAATTAAGCTATTTCCCTATGTTGAACTTAGGAAAATTAATTATCTACTTAATTAAATCTAATTAGGGCCTTTTCTCGCAAAACCAATTTTGGCTACTGGAGAAAATGTGTTCCCTAGCCTCATAGACACATTCTAAGACTAGAACACTTGTTCGAGCTAAACCAACCAACATCCCAACCCCTGGTGGGTGATGAATTGCCCCACCACTAAGGGGGTAACCACTGCTACACATCATTCAAAGCACTCTCTCATTTCATTGAGCTTTGGCCAATTGGCAATAATACAAAGAAAAATCAAGAAAAAGAAAAAGGTAATAAGAGGGGTGGAACAACAAAGTCTGGGGTAACTCATGCATCCACAATAGCTCCCTCCTCACATCTGTACGCCCAAAACATGGAATTTCTCATCATTGCTACCCCTTTGACCATGGTATTTGGTCCTTAGACCCCTTTTCCCCTTCGTTCCATCACTATTTACATAACACCTATTTATTGAAGGATGTACCAAGGACCTGTCTTTCCCATTACGAGTTGGGAACACCTAATAGGGTCGTCCATTAGCCACTCCTACCTAGGGTGGTAACACTATTACGTGATCAAAGCCCCAAAGTTGGAAGGGAAGCCTTGTATGAAGTGTCATTTTGCGCTTGATTAACAAGCCTGGTCAACTTAGATGCGCTAATGATTATTGTACCTAATGGTGAAGATGCAACATTGGATATTATGTGTAATTCGCAGGTGGTTTTCATCATGGGTTGGGCAACTTAATTGGGGCCCAAACCCACTAGAGTAGCATATAACACCCTACACATGAAGCGTTGGGAGCCATGGGATTCCTGTCACTGGCAAGTATCATTCATATCCATGGGCACCCTCAACACCTCAACACGCTTGCACTTTGCCGCATATTATTCAGAAGATGATGCACTTGGACCAACATGCCCCGATCATCTTAGTAGTGAACAAGTGGTTTGGCAGCTTATCTGAAGCCCAGATGAAGTTTGTCTCACCCCTTGAGATATGGGAGGGCTAGCAATATCCTCAGAACCCTCAACGTTGGAGCATAACTAGGCTATTTCACCACCAGGAGATCCATGAGACTAGGTTTTGTGCACCAAACCCAAATCTGGGGTCCACAGGATGATTTGCATAGAAGTCTAGGGGCTAACTCCTAGACCTTGATTTTTGGAGCCCTCTACACTCATTTTGGCACTAGAGTTGCCTAAAGGAGGCCTACACATGCATGATATTAGCATTTCAACCCTCCTATGGGTTAATTATTATGTTTTCACATTGGCTATAAGGTCGGCTTGTGACCTTACCTAGTATTTGCCCATTATTTTATTATTTGGGGGGCTAATAGGCTAAAATTAGACTTCATTGGACACACACACACACACACACACACACACATATTAGAGAGACCTCATTTGATCTCTCTCATCATCAAACTTTTGAATTTAGACTTCTTTAGAGAACTCGTACTTGCTTCTTATGGGTGAATTGGAGATCATAGGATGCACTTTGATGTTTGTCAGCTGATTTTTGGTTATTATTTTGAACTATTCTTGGTTTAATGGAAGGATATATTGTGTGCTATCTTGTAAGTGAATGCTATTGTTGAATATCTTTTCTTGAATGTCTAATGCATAGAGCTATTGATTCTAGGTTAAATTTGTGCCTTAATTTGTTGAAGATCAATTTATTGAAGAATATCTAGATGAATGTTGTATGCATTATTCATCATAACATGTGATGAATTTTCCTAGTGCTGATCTCCTTGTAGCTTTCCCATGAAACTCCATGTTTCTATTGAATGGGTAAACACTGAAAATTGATAGTTATGGCATCAACTTTTGGCCTCCTTGGGAATAAATTTGGCTTATCTTAAGCATCCTAGACTCCATATGCCCATAGGACAAGGGACTAGTCCTATCACTTGGTGATTATCTTGAAATTTCCCCCATAAATTTCTCTCCTTAAATTTAGTCCTTTTAAGGCTAGGAAGGAAAATCTAGGGCTTAGAGCAAAATTCTAGGGAGAAGGGTTTTTGGCAGTTTGAGAGCCTAAACATCAAGAGGTAGGTCTTGACTACATGACCTATCATTTTGGTGGGCATCCACTCAAATTTCATCCATAAAATCTCTTATAGGTGTTGCCTTAAGAGGGAAACCCTGGTTTCTTCTCCCTCAACTTGAGGACTTTCTTGCAGGGTTCATGAGCCTTGTATTTGTTGGAATCCATCGCAAGGAACCTTTTTTCTTTGGTCTTGACCTTTGGAACTCCCATTATTGTCAAATACATCAAATCCTAGGTTTTGCACCTCTCTTTTTTAGTTCTTTTCATTGGGAGCAAATTGCTTCCTTAAAGGAGCCTTTGAACTTGTATTGTCTCTTTCTCTTGAATGAGCCATAGTGAGATTGTCTTATACGTTATCTACAACCTGTCTATCTTAGAATTGATCTCTTCCTATATTACCGGGACTCTTCCCATCGGTGAAAGCCTGTAAAGAGCAGGGGATTTTGGCTGAAGTGACATTGGGCCTCTATCCCATTGTTAACACTTCGTTTAGCTTTTGTCTTGTAGGGTTTCCCTCTCCAAGGCTTTTTAGATTTTGTGGTAATAATATGGTTGGCTTCACAGAGAAAAGGTTATGTGATTTATGTGGGAGAGCTCACTGATTTAGAAATCAAGCCTAAGTCACTTTGAAATCATGTTTTCTTGATGACAATGTAGTAATGTACTACTCAATATATGTTGATAATATAATTCTTTTACCTACAAAAATATGTGAAATTTTAACACTGTTACAGTTACTAGTTATTATTCTCCTATCTGTTTAATTATGTCTTTTGCAATTTTATTTGCGGCAAATACTGAATAAAACACTACTGCAAATTCATAGAAAATAAATAAACCACAAGAACTAAGAAAATATTGCACACACACAAATAATGAACACCAATATTTTTCAACAAATGTCTCTGGAAAAACCCGTGTGAGGAAAATCAGTGCAACAAATGAGGGTTATATTATTCAACAATTGAGAATTACATAGACTGTTTGCCTCTCATGGCAAAGCTCCGACAATGTCTCTTCTCCACTTATTCTAGCCAAATCGAACCCTTGCTAGCAAACTTGGCCCTTTACTGTGCAACTCGCACCTCCTCCAGCAACATGCACTAGCAAAACTGGAAATGCGCACAACCTCTCCTAGAACTTGCACTGCCTCAGGAAATCATTTCGACAATAATCTCTGCCTCCAACAACTCACACTTCCTCCCACAACTGTTGCCGGTAACTAGAAATCAAACTGCTGCCCAACAACTCACATTGGCTATTCGCACTGGCTAATGCGGCCTCTCTACAGAGTTAATTCAGCCTCCTTCCTTCTCTCGGAATAACTGGAATCTTCGTGAAGAATTTCTCCAAAAATTCTCTCAATTTTCCTGCTGAAACCCCGCTGATGGTGTCCGCCACGCTATCACTGCAAATCTGTGTTTCTGATTTGTTCTCCAAATGCCCATCAACTTTCTCTTATAATCTCTCATTGAGCAACCAGCGGCCACAATCTAATATCAATCAATCGCTAAGATCTTCTTGACCCCATCACATGACTTTTTTAGAAGTCATGAGAGGAAAATCGATTTACCTCAACTAATCCCTGATTAGTTAAGCCATTTCCCTAAGTTAGACTTAGGAAAATTAATAAATTAGCTAATTAATTTTAATTAAGGTAATTTTCCATAGAAACTTTTTCTGGATATTGGAAAAAATTAATCCACTGTGTTCCTTAGCCTCATGAACACCACCTAAGACTAGAACACCTGTCCGAGCTACATAAACTAACAAAGTTACTCGGGAATTTTCCTGGGAACTTCCTCAAAATCTTCTTGAGATAAAATGCTAACTTAATATGTCACTATTCTGTGGCAACTGTTCAGGTTGACAGATCTTCATGCATGAATCTTAAAACATTTTTCCTGTTATTTCCCACTTTGGAAAATGATGCCTAACTTGCGAACAGGGAGCAAATTTAAATGTTCCTTAGACCAATTGTTAATAACTTGAAATGTATTCTATTGTAAATAACAAAAGTATTGGTATTCTTTATGTTGTTCTCACTGCAAATTGAAGTCTGCTCTTGGTCTCTATTATGCTCAGAATGCCCCATGATGCCCTGGTTCTTTTCACCTACCTACACAACATTTGGCTTTCCAAGTTTCTCTTATGTGGAATCCAGTTGTTTCAACCTTGATATCATTTTGCACATTGAAGACGATTGAAGGGTTGGTGATATGATCAGGTGTGGCATAACCAGGACTCAGGTAAGACCAGATGTTGGGCCAATTCAGAGCAGATAACAAACAAGATAATATTCTGGCTCTTTAGTTCATACTTACAATGAAGCTATTCCTTTGGCCACTGTGTTAAACCAAGACTGATATTCTTGCTTGTGTGTATTACTGGGAATTAATCTTTCATAACTTTTGCTGCTTAAAATAATTCAGCACTTTTGAGAGCTTACCATGATTACCTTCTAGCCTGCTGTGTTTATTTTCGAAGGCTGTAGTATGTACCATGTGGCTGTAATTTGGTGCAGTCTCTGTGCTTTATTAATATAGATATCTCGATTTATTACAGGAAAACAAGCTCTAACATGCAAGAGAGGCTCGAGGAAGTAGCATTAGAAGATGGGATGAAGGTGTTTAAACGCAGCAAAGAAGAGACAAATGATGGAGATTATTCCGTGGTACCATTGAAAAGAAGAAAAGAGAGCTTTTCAACTCCAGATTTGCAATCACATGCTATAGATGCAATTTATCAAACAGAGGTTAACCATGGCACTCTGTTGAGACAGAATGAATGTACAAGTGACTGTCATAGAGGATGTGCCTATCTACCTAACAGGACTCACATTATTTGTGGGACATCACCAATTATGCACGTAAAATCTAATGGAGATAGACAAACATTACCAATTGTGCATGTAAATTTGAGTGAAGAGAGACAAACAGACAGTGATGGTATCTCAGTGGTCTCATGGGCCACAGAGATTTCCTCTTGTTCATTAATGACAGAACCTGGGAGGGAAACAGAAAATGGGGCAACAGAAGGTGATAGTCCAGCAAATCAATTAGAAGAGCTGGATACACGGGCCCCAGTTGTAAGGACCACTCGTGGGAGAACCCAGATGCTTCCTTCCCGCTTCAAAGATTCTATTCTTGAACCATGGAAGAAATGTAATTCAAAAGGTTTGAAAAGCATTGTTGAAGGTCGGGCTTGTTCAACAAGCTCTCCTTCACCGGACACAATTTTGAATCTAACCAAGCAACCTACAATAAAGATAAAGGGACTGGGTGTTAACTTGGTTTTTGGTAGGAGTGTAAATGGCCTTAAAAATCAAATACGACCTCCAGCTTTAAAGGATGGCAATCATACCACTAAATCGAATATGGTTTCTGAACATAGAAATAGAATAACCATTCCAAAGTCTTTGCCGAAATCTTTTGAATCTGCTGATATAGACAGTATGCCAAACCTTATGCCTAAAGAAAGAACAACATCAGGGGTTCCAGTGAAGGGTTTGCATCCTCTAGAAGAGTTTGATTTGGGTGATATTGTCTGGGCTAAGTCTGGAAGGCGTGGTGATCCTGCCTGGCCTGCTAAAGTTATCGATCCAATCCAAGAGGCTCCAGATGCAGTTTTGAGTGTTTGTGTTCCAGGGCGGTTATGCGTTATGTTTTTTGGCCATTCTTCGGGAAAAAGGAAAGAGAGGGTATGCCAGTCTCTGATTCCCAGTTGTTTGGAACTTTTCCTTTAAGATTTTTGGTTGTTTGACTTTAGTTTTTATGAAATCATGATTTTGGTGATTTCTCATGGGTTGATTTTATTTCAAGATTTTACTTTCATGATGGCAACAGGATTATGCGTGGGTGAGGCAAGGGATGATTTTTCCATTTATGGAGTATATGGAAAGGTATGATCTGAACTACTGATGGTGGCAAAAGATTTGGCTCATCTGTTTCTAATTTTAATATTCCTGCTTTCTAAAGTAGCATGTTATATTGAACAATTGAATAAAATAACGATATGTTTTACACAGCCATGCATTGAGGAGGATGTGTTTTTCTTTGTGGCTCTTACAGAAATTTGTGCATCCTTTAGGTTTCAGGGTCAAACGGAGCTAAATAAGAGTAAGCCTAGTGACTTTAAATTGGCAATCGAAGAGGCAATTCTAGCAGAATATGGCTTTATGGATCTTGAAGAGTGCCCTCGAAATGGTACCTTGAAACAGGCAGAAATACAGGGCTGTTTGATCGGATGTGGAGATGCTGCTCAAGTTGCTTATGCAAGGAAAGATGAGCAGGTTGTACTAAAATGATGACAAAAAAACACGGTCTTATGACTTTTTTCTGAAGTAGAGTTGCCCTTGTAAATATCAGATTTACTATCAATTTTTAAAAGTAATCAGTAATTACGGTTTAGTATCAATAAGATGGTCTTTTTCCTCCGCATTCTATTTTAAGAATAGGCTTTCTATTTGAAGAATTTTTGTTTTAATCTAATGTATAATTTAAAATTGCTGCATAATTACTCATTTTCCATAACTGCAAATATTTGATCTTTTCAATTTATGATGCTATGCATATTATAAGTAACTGATTGTCATTACCGTCTTTATGCAAGCACACCTGTAGCTTGTAGGGCTATACATAAATCACTAGAGTTTTGATGTATGAAAACATTTGGTGATCTGATCTGAGCATTATGAATTAAGTTTGAAGTTACAGGAAGTACTGTTTACTAAAAATGTATCTCCTTTTAACAATACGTTGACTTATTCTACTTCTGTAGCGAGGCTCTATGAATATTTATTTTTCCATACATTTAATGTTTCTTTCCTTATTTGGGCATTGATACTACGGGGCTAGAGCTTGTCAATAGAGTGAAACGAAGGTTGAAACAACCACAGAATCAAGGGTTTAAAAAAGCATGGAACATGAAAGAAGACCTTGAGTATTAAAAATCCTTGGAAGTGGTCCATGGAACCCAAATGGAAGGGGGAAAACTAAGGAGTGATATTTAAAAAAAAAATTAATAAAAAGGATCTATGAATGCAGTTGAACTTGCTGTACTGGTCATCAGAGAGGAAACTGTTAAGCAAACATCTAAATGAAAAGTGGATTAAGTAATATAAGATAATTTTACTAATATTTAACAAATGACCACAAAAGTAGGTCAATGGGTCTAAACGAGTACATCCAAAGTAAACGTGGGAGTGTAAAAGCAACTCCTAGAACAATACTGAAAGCATGAATGAAGTGTCTAGCCACAACCTAAATGTCTAGCTAAGAGAGATAAAGTCCAAGTAAAGATGCTAGAAAGTGATGAGTCTTGGTGATGAACATAGAAGACAATGTCAAGGCTTGTTGGAGCTAGAACTATTTGCCGAGGATGAGCATGTGGACCATGATATTATGTTGATTTCATCTAATAAGTATGTGACTCATGCATTCTAGCATTCTTTTTGAGGGAGGAGATTCCTTCTTTGATCATGCCTTTTATGAGTAATGATCCATGTTATTTGTAACCATATGACATGACTTCCACAATATTAAATTTGAGCATCCATACCTCATCTTTCCTCTAGGCCATCCATACTTCCTGCAACAACTTCCTTTGAATGAAGGAATTTCATTCTCTTGATCTGATTCACTGTCATGTTATCATACCATCATTCTATGAATTCCACAAGATTGGAATTCTTGAAGAAACACTTTCTTTTCCTCTTGATCAACGAATCTTTACATTGAAGATCCCATTAGAGAATCTTTGAGGATTTTGCATATCCTTATCCTGCCAATGCTATCTTTTGTATGATAACCCTTTTTCCAAATGATAATTATCACTTCAAATTTCAATGAGGTTTCCAAGCGCTATACCCTACATAGTTGACTTCCATAGATTTTTGTTCCAAACATCCATCATAAAGCATATGTCATGAGCTCTTTACTTCTAATGCTTCTACCATGATGTCATTTTCAACTGTAATGCATTCTATCTTATTTTCAATGCTTCCTATCTACAATTTACACAACGTAAGAGTACCTATTAATGAGGAAGATCTCTTAGTCATAGTAGAGATCTTCAACTTCCTCCTTTTTAGGCTTCTTTGTCTCAAGCTCTTCTACTTCTTCGGTAATGTGGGCTTCTTCCTTATTCCTTTTGTTATTGTCCCTTTTAGGCTCAGGACAAACTCTTCGATAGTGCCCATATTCTTGACATCCATAGCATTGTACTTTAGCCATGTTCTTCTTCTTCTTTTGAGGGCCAAACTTACCAAACTTCCCTTTTCTTTTCGTTACTAATTGATTCCTTTCATCTAATCTTTTGTCACTTACTTTCTTTAACTTGTATTCTTCTGCCTTGCATAGAGACCATAATTTGATGAATGGGATAGCTTCCTCTTCCTTAGTAGATATGAGGTTACCTTGTTCATTAGTCAATGCATTTAGAATAACAGAGATCATTTCTTTATCAAATACCATCTCTCCTAGATCTTGCAATTGAGTTTTTATTTGAGATGCTTTTGAAAGGCATGAAGATATCCCTTCAATTTATATAGATTAGATCTAAGTGATATGATCTTTTCTATCGTATTTTCAGAGAAAAGTTCTACCAGCTCATCATATATCTCTTTAGATGTCTTCAGCTTGGCTACATAGGGAATGAGAGGATCTTTGATAGATTCCTTAAGAATCTTTTGAGCCTTTAGATCCCTTTCCATGTATATAGATAATGCTTGTTCTTTGGATGGCTTGGAGACCTTTCCATGGACAAGATCAATGAGTTCATCTACTTCGAGGACTATGTCTATCCTTCTTTTCCATTCAAGGAAGTTTGATATGCCAACCAGCTGATGGTTCTCCTTGATGCTTCAGATGATCCTTTTGAGAAGGTTCTTACTTTTACGAGGGAAGATTGCCTTCTTTAGGATGATCTTCTTCCAAATGAAATTCTTGCTTCAATAAAGAGAAGATTGCCTTTCGATCTAGCCTGCCTTAGTTTTGAAGAGCTTCGACTTCTTTGGTGATATATGAGTGATGATCTCATAAGTGCTTCTAGGGTTTTGATCTTTCTTCCTGCTTACTTCTTGAAGATGATTTCAAGACTCTTTCCTAGAGTATATTTCTTCGATCTAGGGATTTTGTTGTGATGAAGATCTTGATCTCTTGCTTGGTGTTCTTTGACTTGCTTTGAAGCTTGATACTCGTGTGTCTTCTTGCTTGAATGCCCCTTCTTGACTTCAACACCTTAGCTCTGATCCCATGTTGAGAAATCTAGGGCATCGATGATTAGGAGATTTCTCTTCTTGATAATTGCTTGTGATATGCTTTTACTTCTTGTATTATGATCTTCTCTTTGTTATATTATCAATGTATTCTTTTCATCAAGACAATTACCAAATAAACAATAGAAGACAAGAGACACAGTATGTAGGCTTGTCAGCGAGGGCCAGAACTTCTCACTCTTTGAGAGGAAAACCCAATAAGAAAATTCTTCTTATAGATCTTCAATCGATGAATACCAAGACCATGACCAAGACCCTTGACACTAGAATCCTCCAAGACCCATGTCACTAACCTTGATGTTCTGCCTCTTCCCTTTCTCGGCTTCCTTCTCTTGAAATGCTCTTCTCGATTTCCTTTAGAGAATCTTGGTCTCTATCCTTTCACACTGCTCTTCTCGGCTTCCCTTAGAGAGTCTCAATCTCTACCGCTCTTCTAGGCTTACCCAGAGAAACTTGGTCTTCTAGGTTAGCCCTAGATCAGAAACCCCAGTGTTTCTCCTCAACTTCCTTATTGCGAGATCTATGCCCAAACAAGGTCATAACAACAAGTTCTACTTCAATCATTCCTTCATGCCTTCGGTCCTTCTTTGTTCACACGTGGGAGAGTATACGACCCAAGACAAGAACCCTAGAAGAATCCTTCCTTCGCTATCCCTTCTTCTCACTTCTACTTGTAGGCTCTTCTTCGCACTTCTCTTCACCGAATTGCTTGCTTGTAAGTGAGGCTGAGTGTGGCTATTTATACACACTGCCTCATGTCCTTTAGGCCGACATGATCATAAGGAGGAAGGTCAACATCATCTAGCAAGTTCTTCATTTGTTGTCGGCTGACTTGAAGAGGACACATGGCAAGTTGTTGGAGGAATACTTTTCAGAGACAAGTTTGACTCTTTACAATGTGTAACAAGACTTCATTACATGACAATGACTCTCCTATTTTATAACTAGATGACAAATATCTCCTAAAGACTCTCAATGGGAGTCTTGACTTAAAAATAAAATCTCTTGCTCATGAAACCCATGATGCAAGTATTACAATATTTTGTTTTTCTTCTTTACATCTCTTTACATAAAATCACAATTACATGTCATTATGTTCCGGGGGTCGCTGTGTCACATGTTGGATATTTGTATTTTCGTGTTCTCTATGTTCTGTGTCATCTCGTCATGTGACTTAGGTGTTCTCTATAATATATTAATATTTCAGAGCCTGACTCAAAGACATAAGAGCACGTTGATCAAAATTCTAGGCCCCTTTTATCCACATAAATTAGGAAATTTCTGTGTGTTGGCTCCAAACATATGTTGTACTTAATATTTTTTGATGAAATTTGGTGGGTAGGTAGAGGAAGGTGTACTCTATAACATATCCAAATTTTAGGCCTCGGCTCCAAGAGGTGATAGTTGTCTGATCAAAATACTCGATCCCTGTAGCTGCTAAAAATCAGGAAGAAAAACCATGGAGTAGAACCAAAACAAATTGGAATTACTTTTGGGTGTGCAGCATTGTCAAAACTTGAGGCATGCTCCTGTATCAGATTGTGGTTATAAATTTCCTAACTTTTGTGGGCACCATCTCTTTGCTGCATGGAGTTAGAAGTTGCAGGTTGAAAGGGTAGATTCTGAATTTCTAATGATTCCCTTAATGGTTAGAATTGGCAGCTAAAAGCAAAAATATGATGTAAATTTTAATGACCAAGCTACCTATGGTCCTAGTTTGTGCAGAGTTCAGGCTACTGATGTCAGCTCAACTCAGCAATGTTAGAAAAGATGCCAGTAAAAATATCATATATTTTTAACAATCGCCTAAATCTTATAGCAGGCAAAATCAAAGTCGGTTCAAGTTAAAGTAACTCTTAAGTTCACTGACTGACGCGGTGGAGCTCTAAGGCTTTTTATATTACTTCACAGACACTTTAATCTTTTGTTTGAATCATAACAATCATGGGTACTTGTTTGTCCACTCAGACATCTAGAGGGACTATAAATAGCTGAATATTGGATTGGTAGGCCGTGTCTTTAATATTTCTTTCTAAATGCTTATCTTATTAGCCTTTTAGTGATGGGCTATTTCATCTCTGGGATACAATTACTGATTTCTTGAAATGCTTTATTACATGTTGAATCCTGATGTGCAGTTGCTACAATTGGAAAATGAACACAAAAGAGAGTGCAGTAGCTGTGGTGGAAAGCTTCCCTCAAAACTAGTTCTGAAACAGAAGAATGGTTCTTCTCAAAACCAATCACTCTGTAGACACTGCTTTAAGGTATGTTGAAGTTTCCTGTATTTACCTTGTATCTTTGGACCCCTATTTATTTCCACTTCAAACTTAAGAGACTATTTATAAATATGTTCTTATTCTTCACATTTAATGTGCAACTTTTGCAGTTGTACAAATTTAAGCAGTACTGTGGGATTTGCAAGAGAGTCTGGCACCCTACGGATAAAGGCAGCTGGGTGATGCAGCCTACTCTTTGCAGATTTCAAGTCAATTTTTTGTTTTTTTATTTTCTTTATAAATGTTTAGCTGTTTCAATTTTTCTTTTGCCATAAAACGCTTAACAAAACCATTGAAACTGGTTCACTAAAGTTCTTGTTTACAGGTTCAATGTGACAGATGCCAGATTTGGATTCATGCTGAATGTGCCAAAATTAACTACAAGCATCTTAAGGTTCTGTCTGCTCTGTTTCCAGCAGTTCCATTCCCTTTTAGTTGCTTCCAGGAGGTTACATTGGCATCTGTAGTAGGCTGACTTAAATGGTAAATGATGTTTTTGTGTGCATGCTAACAGGATCTCAAGGATGTTGAGTATTTCTGCCCTGATTGCAAGAAAGGACTGGGTATTGAGGCACTGCACAAGCAGCATATGGAAATTACGTGAGTGGTCCACTGCATCTAATGATTTACACAAGTTTTTATAAAGCATATCAGTCCAATGAAACCTTGATATGGTGATTGCTTGTTTAATAATTCAAAGAGCGCAGTGCTGCTTGATTTGAAGACTGCTTGTTTAAGAATTGAAAGAGATAGGTGGTAGCTATTAATTCAGTTTGAATGCTTAATTGTAGTTATTTATTCCCTTTTTTCATGAGTTTTCTTGTTTTAATCTTTCTTATGCTATACATATTGGAAGCAGAGCAAGTAAAACATCCAGATCAGCTACTGTGCCAGATTATCTTTCTGTTGTCTGCTCAGGAAAGGAGGGAAAATATTTACCAAAGCATCACTTGTAAGTTTCAAGTCCTTGTTCTAATTTCGGTATTGAATAGACTCTATTCACAATGCAATTAATAGAGTTTTTTTCTTGTTAATATCTGAAGTAGCCAAAAATTGGCAATTGGACAGAGGGACAATGTTATTGAACCAGCTGTGAAGGCACGGGGGAACAAGGGTCCAATGCTCCTCCATATGTTAATCTAAAAAGAAAAAGGGAACTTAAGTGAAAATAGACAAAATCATGTTTGAAAATTCAATATAAAGATCAAAGTCTCTATAATATGCCTAATTACAATTATTATATTAAATACAGATTATTTTGGGTCATGTCCTTTGTGTACTATAAATATGACAGCCTTTTTAACTGCATATCATCGTATCTTGTATCTTTCACATTTATTATGTAACAATTTTTGTCCTTTTGTACCATATGGTCTTATACCTTTTGTTATGCCGCGCTACCGCAAGTTAGCTCACAGGTGGTATCAGATAAGATAATATTATTAATGTCCTGTTTATAACCACAGAAGTAGTTCAATGGGACTGCTGATTACACATGCCTCGATAAAAGGTGGGAGTGCAGAGATGGCTCTTAATCAAAGCAAGAAGCAGAAAGGATGAAAAATAAAGTGAGGTACAAGGTAAGACGTAAATATAGCTCTGATAACTGCAAACAGATTTGGTAGAAATGGACCTAGAATCTGGAATATAAAGAGTGAGAGAATCAGGCTCCACAAATAACTTCTCTCCTAATTTCCAAGACCGAATGGAGGAAGCTAAATGTAGAATGCTGTCTGGAAGAGGAGCTGGAAGATAAACTGGATTAAGCACGGTGCTACTATCTGGACAAAGCCATCTGCCACTAAGGACTTGGTGTCCTCTTATCGCTGTGAATGTGGGATTTGGAACAGCCATGTCACTTGGTTTTTTGAGAAGTAGGGATAGTCCCCTGAAATGGTATTGATCCAGATCCGGGGGCCATACTGCTATTGATCTGTCTCTTGGTACCCTTGGTAGATTGGAGCACCAAGAAGAAGGAAGTGATAACTTGGTTGGAGGTGATAACTTGGCTTAAGCGATCTCGTAAAACATTATCATGTGATACTAACTGAGGAAAGAACATGAACGATAAACGCTGAAGACAAGTCAAGACGAGACAACTCAGGAATTGGCTCAAGCCAGGGAAAAAACCCAAGATGGGGAAAACCTTTGATCAAATATTCTTATTATTGATATCAAATATTCAGCAGAGAGAGAGAAATACAAATGACAAAGATGCAGCCCAGGCAAAGCTACAATAGCTGACAAATTCTACCCTAACCAGAGATCAATAGTAGACAAAGCAGCTATAAAGAATGTTTGAAAAGGACCTTGTTCCTAGTCCAGATAGTGCAGCCTTCTTCTATGAGTATAATGAACCCCAACATTCCCCCCCTTAATCCGAAGGGTTATGTATGAGTCCAAGAAGAGAGCTGTAATACAAAATGTGCAAAAATGCATGGCAGCACTAGGCTGAATGTGCTCTCTGGAATGTTGGTATAAAGGGCGGTGGTTTAAGGATGACCACCAACACTGGAATGCTTAGTGCAGTTCCCGGAACTCTTCCAAAACTGGCAAGAAGCTGACGTCTTCTGCTAGAGGAAGTGCTCCTATTGTTTTGAAGAGGGAAACCTTCAACCATGAAAGGGAGGTCTCACCTCGCATAAAAGGGAAAACTTCAACCTGAAAAGGGAAGTTTCAACCTGTGATGGTTTAAGGATGACAAACAACTCTGGAATGCTTAATGCAATTCCTGGAACTCTTCCAAAACTGGCAAGAAGCTGGAGTCTTCTGCTAGAGGAAGTGTTTTCAATTTTGTTCCTGGAATTCTTCCGAAACTGGCAAGAAGCTGAAGTCTTTTGCTAGAGGAAGTGTCCCAGATTGCCAATTGAAGGCATGTTCACGGGCATCTTTGTCTCTGGCTACAACTCTGAAACTGGTGTGGCAGGTTGTGGCTAAGGCTCGCTTGATGTGGCTTTGAAGCTTGTAGATGACCATCATTTCCCCCCCTGTCAGATACAAGGTGAGATGAT